>JAABKJ010007545.1:270962834-271265825 GCA_011634705.1 Andricus grossulariae
TAAGTTTTTTGTTGGTTTACCATAAATTTTTCAAGTGGAATTTCAAATATTCTATTTGTGATTAAAAATTTATATTTTTTGGTTGAAAATTTAATTACTTGGTTGACATTTTTTTTTATTAACATTATTTTATTTTACTGAAAATTCAAGTATTCCACTTTTGATTGAGAATTAATTTTTTTTATGTTTTTTATTAAAAATTTAAATATTTTTGTGTTGACCCATCAGCTATTATATTTTTTAGTGGCAAATTCGACGAATTGGTTGAAATTTGAACTCATTTCTTGAGAATTCATTTTTTGGGTTGAAAATTCATATATTTTGTGAACATTTTTTTTTAATTAATGTTTTAGGTTAACAATTAAACTATTTAGTCGAAAGTGGAACTCTTTTATAGAAAATTCTTTTTTGTTTTGTTTAAAAAATTAGAATTTTAGTTGAAAATTCATATTTTTGGTTGAAAATTTAAGTAATTTGTTGAAAATTTACCTTTTTTTGTACAAGAATTATTTTTTGGTATAAAATTATTCTTTTTATTTAAAAATTAAACTTCTTGGTAGAAAATTGAAAATCCGCTTTTTTCGGAGAAAATTAATTTTATTAACTAAAAATTTAACTATTCCAGACGCAGATTTGTAATTCTTTGTTGATAGAAAATTAATTTTTTTCAACTATTTCGTTTAAAATTCAGTTTATTTGCTTAAGAACTTATTTCACTAACTAAAAATTAAACTATTTTATTGTTTATTGGAAATTAAACTTTTTTATATGAAAATTCATCTATTTTGATAAAAATTTGTATTTTTGGAAGAAAATTACCCTTTTTGTTTGAAATTTCATATATTTTTTAAAAATTATTATTTTTTGGTAGACAATTAATCTTTTTGATTGAAATTTAATTTCTTTGGTGGAAAATTAGTTTATTTCATTAAAAAATAATTTTTTAGTTGAAAGTTTAACTAAATTTGAAATTAAAAATTATTTTTTTTTTAATTGAAACTTTGACTAAATTTTTCGTCGAAACTTTTTTTATAGACATTTAATCTTTTTGGTAGAAAATTCTGGTTTTGTTGTCAATTTAACTATTTCATTAAAAGTTTATTGTATTTATTTTAAAACTTTTTTCTCTAACTGAAAATTAATCTATTCTATTTTTTGTTGAGAATTTATCTTTTTTTAGTTAAAAATTCATCTATTTTGTTAAAAAATTTTCTTTTTTGGGAGAAAATTAACCTTTTTGGTTGAGAATTCATGTATTTTGTTTAAAATTTGTCTTTTTTAGTAATAAATTAATTTTTTGGTTAAAATTTCATTTACGTGGTTGAAAATTAATTTTTTAATTGAAAATTATTCTTTTTTTAACTAAAAATGTAAGAATTAAATTTTTCGTCAAATATTTTATAGATGTTTAATTTTTTGGTTAAAAATTCATCTTTTTGGTTGAAAATTTAACTATTTCGTTGAAATTTTATTTTATTTCGTTAAAAATGTATTTCTCTCACTAAAAATTAAACTATTATATTTCTTGTTGAAAATTTACCTTTCTTAGTTGAAAATTCATCTATTTTGTTGAAATTTTTTTTTCAACTGTTGATGCATCATTTTAGTTAAAACTTAATTTCTTTGATTAAAAAATTAACAAATTTTATTGAAAATTCTGTTTTTTTATGAAAATTATTTTTTTCTACTAATAACGTAGGTATTATATTTTTGTTATAAAATTTATCCTTTTCAGTTGAAAATTCACTTATTTTTTTAAAAAATTGTATTTTTTCAGTCAAAAATTCAATTATTTTCGTAGAAAAGGAATATTTTTGTGTTTTAAATTCAATTTTTTTTTTCAAAAAGTCGACTTTATGGCTTGAAAACTCAACATTTTGGTTGAAATTTTTTATCTTTGTTGATTGAATTATCTTTCTCGTTCAAAATTTCAACTCCTTTGTTCAATTGATTATTATTATCAATTTAATAAATATATTATTTAGATAACATAAATTAAATTTAAACTAAAAAATATTTTTATTTTAAATAAAAGATAGCTGAATTCATGCCAAAAAAGACAAGTTTTTAACAAAACAGTTGAAACTTCAAAAAAAAAAAACAATAATTTTTACTGGTCTGATTGTAAGCCAAAGAAATCAAGATTTTTTGAAAAGACGAATTTTCTTTAAAACAGTTGAATTTTTCATCAATTTCCAAAACTTTCAAACCTTATAAATACCGTTTAAAATTATATAAATTTTTGCAAAATTTTTCTGAAAATTCTGTAAAAGTATAATTTTTTGTTTTACAGGATTTTGCAAAATTTTAGGAAAAATTCGAGTCAGCTCAAAAGATATTTAGGACTTTTTGGAAAATTGTATTTTAAACTGTCTCGAATTATTCCTAAAATTTTGAAAAATCTTTTAAGATTATTAAAACTGCCCTTAAATTTTTCAGATTTTTTGTAACATTTGTAAAAATCTTTTCAAATGTTTTGAAATCTTTTTCAAAGTCTTCCAAAATGTATATTTTGTTTGAAATTTTTGGAAATCTTTTCAAATTTATTATTATTATTTTTTTAATCATTTCCAAAACTCTTATACCTTTCAAAATTATATAAATTTCTGCAAAAATATTCTGAAAATTTTGAAAAATTAAAAAAATTGCCTTCAAATTTTCCAGATTCTGTTTTAATGATTTTGGAAATCTTTTAAAATGTTTTAAACTCTTTTTAAGTACTCCCTTGAAATTAATTTCTCAAAATAAAAAATCATTTTAAATTATCCCATGAATTTCAAGACATTTTTTTTATTATCATGAACTTTTCAAAATGCATAAAACTTTCAATAATTTGATTTCAAAATATTCAAAAATTTACATTATTTATCTGCTTGAAAATCTTTTTAAGTTTCAAATTAAATTAGAATCTTTTTGAAACTTCTAAATATGTTTTAAATTCATCACGAATTTTTTTATAAAACTTTGTATTCTTTCTGATCGAAAAATTTGGCTTTAAAATCGTAAATATTCTTTTTCGAAATTTTAAGAAATAATTAATAATATTTGTTAATTTTTTTTGTTAATTTTTTTTTCAAAAGAAGAAATCAGTTTAAATTTTCCAAAGAATTTTAAGAAATATGTACTAACATGAAACATTTCAAAATCTTTAAGAAGCTTCAAAGTTTTCATTTTCAAATATTCAAATATATTCAAAAATATTAAAGTTTTAAATTAATTTTGAATCTTTTCGTCTGTGAAAGTCTGTAAAAGTTGATCAAATTTTTTATAAAACTTTGTAACCTTGATAAACTGAACATTTTTTTTTTAAGTCAGGGAATTTTTTCGAGAGCGTGCTCAATTTTTTTAAATTGAAATATAAAATTGAATAACAATGATGAAATTAACTATATTGTTAAAAAAATTTTTTCTTCGTTTGAAATTATTTGTTTTAATCGAAAATTAAACTGATATATTTTTGGTACAAAATTAATCTTCTTTGTTGAAAATTCATCTTCTTGCTTCAAAATTCAACAATTTTTTAGCCATTTTTTCTCTACCTTGACTAAAAAATCTTCATTAATTAAAAATTCAACTCATGTTGTAAAGTCGTATTTTTGTTTAATTCAAGTGTTTTTGATTAAAAATTAAAATCTTTTTTGGTTGAAATATCAAATACTAGATTTTGCGTTTATAATTCATCTTTTTTAAAATAAAAATTTAATTACTTGGTTTAAAGTTAAAATCTTCTCTTAAAACTTAATTTTTTGGTTGAAGATTCATAATTTCAATTCAAAATTCATCTCCTTGTTTGTTAAATTATGTATTTTGTTGAAAATTCGTTTTTTCTTTTATTGAACATTAATTTTTATCACTGAAAATTTTACTAGTCCAGTTAAAACTTTAACTATTTTGTTGATATTTTTCTTATGTTAAACATTTTTTTAACTTTTGATTTAAAATGTAACTATTCCAGTTGAAGATTCATCATTTTAGTTAAGAACTCATCACTTTGTTTGCAAATTTAACTATTGCTTTCAAAAATACTTTTTTTTGGGTTAAATATTCTTCATTTTTAGCCGAAAATTAAAAATATATATATTGCTTTAAAAATTACTCTTCTACTTGGTTGAAATTTTTTTTTAACTGAAAAATTAACTATTCCAATTCAATATTCTTTCATTTTGATTGAAAATATATTTCTTTGCTTCAACATTAATTTTTTAACTGGAAATTTGACTATTCATTTTTTGGTTGAAAATTTATCCTTTTTAGTTGAAAATCCATTTATTTTGATGAAAATTCATCTTTTTCGTGGAAAATTCAGCTATTCCAGTTCAAGATTCATCATTTGAATCAAGAATTCATCTTTCTTGTTCAAAATTGAACTATTTGAGTTGAAGGCCAATAATTTTAGTTGAAAATTCATCATTTTTGTTGAAAATAAATGTTTTCACTAAAAATTTAACTATTCCATTTTTGGTTGAAAATTTATCAAATATAAATAAATGTACAAATCTAAGGCGCTCGGAAATATTATTTACATTATTACAAAAGATTGACATAATTGTTAATTCAAGTGTAGTTATTTACATATTTTTAAATATTTTACCCCGCTTTAGGCAAAAGTTGAAAGTTTTATTTAATTATACATTTTCAAAAACTTATGCACAAAAAAGAATCTTCTTATAGAAGCTTTATATATTTCTGCTCAGGGCAAAAATATGAAATTAAATAGTTTTTAATTGTTTAAATGTTTGATTCATTCCACCTTTTGGAAAACTTGAAATAGTTTATCCAGTTACTGGAATTTTCGAAAATTTGAAACATTAAACTGTGTTGAAATAATCCTTTTTATTTTAAAAGTTGAAAATAAACTTTTAACATTATTTTCAAATTTTTATGATCATTATTAAATTATTCAATATATTGCTTAGACGACATAAATGATATTTCAACCAAAATGATTTTAATTTTAAATAAAAAACAGTTGAATTCATGCCAAAAAAGAACAAGTTTTAACAAAATAGCTAAATCTTCAACGAAAAAAAAATTAGTTTTTACCAGTTGCATTTTAAATCAAAACAGATTACATTTTTTTCAAAGCAAACGAATTTTGTACAAAACATTTTAATTTTTTAACACGAAAATATGAATTTTTAACAAAACAGATGAATTTTTTACCAAGAAAAACGAATTTTCAATCAAATAGTTTATATGTTCATTTGCTGTTAAGGTTATCGAAATATCATTTTTGTAAGATTCCTGAGAAAATTCAAAAAGAGTTTTAAAGATTTCAGATATTTATGTCGAGGAAATATATTTTTTTTATGTTATAGGATTTTTCAAAATTTTAGGAAAATTTCTAATAAGTTTAAAAGATATTTTGAACTTTTAGAAGCTTGGAAGATAAACATCTCTCAAACTGAATCGAATTATTCGTAAAAGTTGAAAAAAAATTTTTTAAATTAAAAAACTTGCCTTCAAATTTTCCAGATTCTGTGTTAACAATTTTGGAAATATTTTTAAATATTTTAAAGTCAAGTCATATATGTTCTTAAAATTAATTTAAGAAAATAGAAAATCAGATTAAATTATACCAGGAATTTAAAAAAATATTTTTTATCATCGCGAAACGTTTTAAAATGCTTAAGAAGCTTCAAAAATTTTATTCAAAATATTCAAAAATGTACATTTTTAACTTGATTTTTCAATTAAATTTTAGAATATTTAAAAAATTTGTAATTCATCTAAATATCTTTTAAGCATACTTGAATTTTTTGTAAAACTTGTAATCTTGCTAATTGAACATTGTAAATTTTCTCTTAAAATTTATTTAAAAAAATAAAATAAAAAATCAGTTTAAATTTTCCCTAGAATTTTAAGAAATTTTCTTATGATCGTGAAACCTTTAAAAATCTTTATGAACCTTCAAAATTTGTATTTCCAAATATTCAAAAATGTGCGTTTTTTCTAACTTTTTTGAAATTTGTTCAAGTTTTAAATTAATTTTGAATCTTTTTGAGACTTCTAAATATCTCTTAAACTGACTCTTATTTGTTATAAAACTTTGTCATCTTGCAAATTGAACATTTTTGCTTTAAAATCGTCCACATTTCTTTTCGAAATTTTAAGAAATTTAAAATGTTTTGAAATATTTTTCAAATTTCTGTTAAAATTTATTTTTTTAAATAAGAAATCAATTTAAATTTTCCCAGGAATTTCAAGAATTTTTTTCATTCTCTTGAAACGTTTTAAAATTCGTAGAAAGTTTCTTTTCTTAGAAATCATTAAAAATCCATAAACTTCCATTTTTATGCATGTTTTTAGTAATCTCGGAAGAGGTTTTCAATTTTGTGGATCAGCGATACACAATTTTTGAAATCAAAAACTTGGATGAAAAATTTGAGATAAATTAAACCAATTTTTCTAAACTGTTAAAAATTGTAATATGCTTTTTATTATAAATTTGTAATATTTTTTTTATTTTTATTTTCAATCAAAAATCGTTAAATTTGTCCAAAAAGAAGAATTTTTAACCTAATGATGAATTTTCCAGCAAGCAGACCAGAAAGACGAATTTTCAACCAAATAGTTTAATTTTTAACCAAAAAAAAGTTTTTCATTTAAGAAAGAATTAAATTTCACCCAAATTATAATTTCAGGGCATAAATGATTTTTAATACAAAATAAAAATTTCGAAAAAATATTTCCTTCTCAGGTTTATTTCTGCATTTGCTTTCAAGGTTATAGAAATATTATTTTCGTAAGATTTTGGAGGAATTAAAAAAGATTGTTAAATATTTCAGATCTGTCGAAAAAGTAGAATTTTTTTTATTTGACAGGATTTGGCAAAATTTTAAGAAAAATTCAAGTCAGTTTAAAAGATGATTCGGATTCAAGAAGTTTTGAAAATAAATCACTGACAAGAATTATTCCTAAAATTGTGAAAAATCTTTGAAGCCTTTCAAACTTTTTGAAAAGTTACGAAAGTTTTTTCGAAATCTTCAAAAATTTGCATTTTGTTTTGAATTTTTGTAAATCTTTTTAAATTTCAAATAATTATTTTTTTAACAATTTCAACCTTCTAAATATCTTTTAAAATTATTCGGATTTTTGAAAAATTTTGCTTAAAATTCCGTGAAAGTATAATTTTTCTGTTTTACAGGATTTTGCAAAATTTTAGAAAACATTCGAGTCAGTTTGAAAGATATTCAGGATTTTTGGAAAAATTGTATTTTAAACTGTCTCGAATTACTCCTAAAATTTATATTTTGTTTGAAATTTTTGGAAATCTTTTGAAATTAATTTTTTTTTTCACAATTTCCAAAACTTTTGAACCTTCCAAGTACCTTTTAAAATTATACGAATTTTCGCAAAATATTCTTAAAATTCTGAAAAATGAAAAAATTGCTTTCAAATTTTCCAGATTCTGGTTTAATAATTTTGGAAATCTTTTAGAATGTTTCAAAATCTTTTTATTTCAAAATATTCAAAAATTTACATTTTTCATATTTTTAAAAATCTTTTTAAGTTTCAAATTAATTCAGAATTTTTTTGAAACTTCTAAATATGTTTTAAACTCACCACGAATTTTTTTATAAACCTTTCTAATATTGCTAATCGAAAAATTTGGCTTTAAAATCGTCTATATTCTTTTTCGAAATTTTAGGAAATAAATAATAATATTTTTTAATTTTTGGCAATTTTTTTATTTATTATTATTTTTAAAAATAAATAATCAGTGTAAATTTTCCCAGATTTTTCAAGAAATTTTCTTTATTCTCTTGAAACGATTTTAATATCTTACAAAAAGCTTCTTTTTTTAGGAATCTTCAAAAATCTGGAAAATGGAAATCTTTTCAAATTAAATTTTTTTTTTACAATTTCCAAAACTTTTGAACCTTCCAAGTACCTTTTAAAATTATATGAATTTTTGCAAAATATTCTTAAAATTCTGAAAAATTAAAAAATTGCTTTCAAATTTTCCAGATTCTGGTTTAATAATTTTGGAAATCTTTTAGAATGTTTTAAACTCCTTTAATTTCAAAATATTCAAAAATTTACATTTTTCATCTTTTTAAAAATCTTTTTATGTTTCAAATTAATTCAGAATTTTTTTGAAACTTCTAAATATGTTTTAAACTCACCACGAATTTTTTTATAAACCTTTTTTATGTACAAGCAATTGAAACAGGTTTCAGAGTCAATTTTATGAAATTTCAATAACTTTTGCTTCAAAATTAAGTTCCGTGTGACTGAAAATTGATGAATATGGTCTCAAATTAATTTTCAAAGCCAAAATTATGAAATCTCAGTGACATAAGTGATTGAAAACTGACTGAAAAACAGTGTAGCCCAGAACATTTGTTATCTAAGATTTTATTAAACATTCTTTATTTTTTAAATTCTCTGAAAACTATGGAATATTCTTGACTTTTATTTATTATTTTCATTATTCATTATTATTTATTTTATTTTCATTACATTTTCATCAGAGAAGGTATTAGATTTGTGTAAAATTTGGTCTGTCTGTATGTATGTCTATCTGTATGTCTGTCTGTTTGTATGTCTGTGTGTCTGTATGTCTGCATGACTGTCTGTCTGACACTCTTTTAGTGTCAGAAACTGAAGGTCAAGTTCATTAGCCAGCTATTTTGGATAAAAATTCAAAAAGTTAGAGTATTTTGAAAATGGTTGAAACCATTTTTTTTTTTAGATTTAAAAATTCTGTGTACGGTTATTCAGAAAATAAATAAAAAATCAAATTTTAAGCCAAACAACGCATGATATGAAAAAAAGTCAAGAGAAGGAAAACGTTAATTTTTTAAATCCCTACAAGATTATCGAAACGACTTTTTAAACATTTTTCAAAAATCGAAAATTCAAATTTCGATCGCACAAAAAATAATAAAAAATCAAACATTTTATTTTCGGTCAAACTATGCAAGGTACGAAAAAATATAAAAAGACAAAAATTATGCACCCAGAAAAAATCCACAATTTCTTATTATCTGCTTTTTGATAGGACGCGTAGTTTTTGTTTTATTTATAAAAAACAACATTGAAAAAAAAATCGAACAAACGACACAAGCTAAGAAAAAAATAAGGAGACAAAATTTGTTCACCAGAAGAAGAGCTACAAATTTGTTTCAAATCACTTTTTGATAGGATAGGTAGTTTTTATTATAATCGTGAAAACCAACATTAAAAATAAAAAATAAAATTTTTTGAACAAAACGACAGAAGCTACGAAAGAAGATGAATCGACAAAAATTGTGCACCCAAAGAATATCTACAATTTTTGTATAAATCACTTCTTGATAGGATGCGTAGTTTTTGTTTTAATCGTAAAGGTAAATACATTATTGAGCGCGAAGCGCGAGAACCAATAGTCGCATTTTTATAAAATTTTTTATAAAATCTGTTACCATTTAGTAATTTTAAGAAACCGTTTCTTGAAATGCCGATCGCTGTCGAACCAGGGACAAAGATGGCTGCTCGGCTTGGTGCTCGTGTGCGGTAAGGTAGACACTCACTGGATTATTTACTTGGATCGCGCGCTTTTGTTTTATAGAGATAAAATCCTCAACATGACAATTTTGTATATTTCTTTTGACAATATAAATATAGTGCGAGACAATAAGTTTATGCGACCACGTATGTATATCGGTTATATCATTTACACAGTATAATGACTGTGCAAAGGACATTTTCTTGTATCATAAAATATTAGCTTTGATCACATATTTGATACATTGTACCATAGATACATACTAAGTCGTTGATATTCACCTTACTCATATTTTCTTACAATTTATATTATCGCAAGAGAAATCTCTTATCTAAACAAAAGCTTAGTGAGTTTCATTTGCCACAGAGGCTTTTTTCTGTGCACATAAACTGGAAAATAATCTCTATGGCAAATGTCAGTATGTCACTTATTACGATTTTCTATTGGAAAGCAGAAATATAGACTGCATATTTTATATTAAAATTAATGAACCGAAAATTTTTTTGTTCCCTCGATATGTTCAGTTACAGTGTCTGAAAATTACTAAATTGTAACAGAATATTGTATGAAAAATATGAGTAAAACTTTAGAGAGTTCTCGTTTCTGAAATTTCCGTTACGCATATCTGAAATATCCTACAGAAATTTCTAGGAGTGTAGACTATACTAGCATATTCTTAAATGTATAAAATGATCGAGATTATTTTTGAATTAATTATCTCAAATTCTTGAATATTGCTGTAAGTCTTATTTCTTTTAGGACTTTCAATTTCTTTAAAATATATCATAAGTGAATGCAATAATTACCTACAAATAATTTCCACTGTGTTAGAGTGAGAAAAAAATTGTTTATAAAGTTATAAACGAACTAATGCACAATAGTAATTTGTTCTTGTCTCACAATGATTAGGATTATATTAGATAGTTGAGAACAGCTATGTGGTTTAGCAATTATTAAAACAATTGTTGTAAGAAAATACACATTATGCCCATTTTTTCATGAATAGTCTTAATTTTTTTGGGAATCAGATAGAAATATCGTTCCAAAAACTTCTTGCTGTCATATTTTTCATAGTAACAAGAACAATGAATTATGTAAACAATTTTTATAAAAAATGCACGTTTTCTTGTAAATTTTGGTATTTCTCTTTTCTTTAATATTTTTGATGGTTTTGTGTTTTATTAGAAGGTTCCGAAAATAACTAACTTTTCAAGTCAGAGAAAAAATAATAATAATTTTCTGCAACTGAATAGTAAACTAACATACACGCTATTTCCTTTTTCGAAGTGTCTACGCACAGTAAAAATATTTTGTCTATGCTCAGCAAATTTCGTTGAATCTGAGCGCCCTTTCCCGAAAATATTTGTTACGTTCATCGGATTTCGGTGAAAATAGACTTGGTCTTCATCCCGTGTCCCTGCAAGTTAAATTTTGAATGTCAATTCGACCCTGAATGGGATTAGCTGATTAGAGACTCACTCTTCTAAGTTCCGCTCGAAGTTCCGTTAGTCAATTTTCACTGATTCACCTTGTATCAATTGCATAAATATTGGAGAAGTAATTTAAGGGCTTCAGTATGCAATACTTAATGCGGAAAATTTGAAGTTGAAATTTATGGTTACTACTCGTATTTTTATTTGTGTCGATCAGTAAATTTGGTCACTCAAGCGTGGGTGCTTTTCGACCACTCTATAGAATTGCCGGCTTGCACTACTGGATTACCAGACAAAGCATGTACTTCAAATGAAAACCAGCATATATAAATTTGTATATGTATATATGAACATTGTACAAGAATACACGTAGATACATATAAATGCACCAACACCAAACCCAGAAGGCCAGACGTTTCTATACCAGGCACTCCACGATACCCTATTCGAAAATATGATTATGTACCTTCATATACCATATTTCGGGTTTAACTCAAGCCGAAAAATTATTGAGCCACTAAGACTGATGTGTGAATATCAAATTCAGATTCAATGAATAATGAAATAAGCTATGTTCGATGATAAACTTTAGGAACAAATTTTGATAAAATCTATGCATTTATACTTATTTATCAAGTGACCTGTTTTATAATATACTCACGGACATTTTTGAAGTTATTTTACGAATGAAATACTGGATTTGGAATAAGGACTCACCTGGAACAAAATAAAAACATTTCATTATTGAAAAATGTATTATATGTATATCCTAAAAATTGGAACATTAATAAACAAATTAATAAAGGAACATTCAATTTCTAAATGTTCTGCGTTTGTCCAAGTTATCTAGCCTATAATTGTTTACAACGTTAGCCATGAATAAATTGACAGTAATGTATCGGCATACATACAATGTTATAAATATACATTAAATGCTTTCTTATTTGGATCATCATTCGTTGGAATCCTTTAGCCCAGGATGATTTCTTTTTTTATCTTGCATAGACTCTAGAATATGAAATTTATGTTTTTAAAGCTGTTTGAAATGTAAAGTCATGCTTTCACGACTCTACTTTAACCCCATATTCAGTGCATATAGAGAAGGAGATTGTGCGCAAGAAAATATATAGAGAAACATGGATCTACTTAACCTCGGGGAGGCATGAAATCAAAATCGAAAACTTGAACCTTCAAGAAAATCTTAAAATTCGACTTCATACTATCTCGCCCGCGAATGACAACCCTTTTACCAATAAAGCTAGGATTATAACCCCAAAATCCTAGGGATTAAAATATAATAGATTAAAATAATCCATTCGGATTATTTTAATCCCACACCAACTGCGAAAGCTTAGCCTCGTCATTTGAATGATCCGTTCACGTCCCAATGGCAGAAAACTGTGAAGTTTTCGAATCACGACCTGTAAATTGTTAACTGTTTAAAACATACTGTTCCATCTACAATCGCATTCAATATATAGGTGGTTCAAGATGCTCCTGGCCTCCAATAGATGCCGCCACCCGTTTTAAAATATCAACCTCCACACGAATACACGATTCATTTCAGATGGATCTGGCACTTAATAGTGACGCTAGACTTTTCTGAAGTAAAAATTTGTTGGTTAAAATAAAAAGGTTTTGATATTTTTATAAAAATGGAAAAAGAAGAATTTCGAGCATTGATTAGGCATTATTTTTTGCGTGGAAAAAGTGGAAAGGAAATGAAGGAAAAGCTCGATAAATATTATGGTGGATCTGCTCCATCGTATTCAACCGTAAAATATTGGAATGTCGAGTTCAAAAGAGGCCGAATGTGCACAAAAGATGAACCTTGCAAAAAATCCAGGATATGCTATTGGATGATCCAAAAGTGAAAGTGCGTGAAATAGCTGAGGGCGTAGGAATATCATCTGGGTCAGTACATTCAATTTTGCATGATTGTTTGGGTTTGAGAAAGCTAACCGTAAGGTGGGTGCCGCGTTTGCTGACAATCGATCAAAAACGTGAACGTGTTTGCACTTCCCAGCATTGTTTGGACATCTTTAAACGGAATCCGTCTGATTTTTTGCGTCGAATAGTGACTTGTGATGAAACGTGGATCCATCACTTCACACCAAAATCGAAACAATCAGCCAAAGAGTGGGTAGGACCTAGCGAAAGTGCACCGAAGCGACCCAAGACTCAACAATCGGCTGGGAAGGTGTTGGGGTCAGTTTTTTGGGATTCAAGGGGCATATTGTTCATAGACTTTCTACAAAAAGGGAAAACAATCCACAGTGACTATTATTGTGCATGACTAGACCGATTGATGGCCGAAATCGAAAAAAAACGGCCCCATTTATCCAAAAAAAAAATGCATCTTTTTTCAAGACAATGCACCAGCTCACAAATCGATGACAATCATGGCCAAATTACACGAGTTAGGCTTTCAATTGCTTCCTCCCCCTCCGTATTCTCCAGATTTAGCCCCGAGCGACTATTATCTGTTTCCAAACTTGAAGAGATGGCTCCAGGGTTGCAATGTTGGAAAATCGTTAGACTAGATGTATCGAACTCAAAGGGGACTGTGTTGAAGCATAAATAGTAAGTTTGACCAAAATCGTTTTTTTTTTCTTTGTTAGGCCGGGAGCATTTTGAACCACCCATAGATTGCGGATTCGAGAATATACAAACATTATACAAGCTCTCAGTAAACTTCGACTTTTAACTTGAAGTAATTCTACTAACGAATTTACGCAAGTCTGCATTTAATTATTCATAATCACTTGATTGATTAATTGGGACACGCTAAAGTTACTGTCGGAGTAACATAAATACAATACATTTTTAACTATAACGAAATTATTTCTATAATTTTCCATTCAGTACCTTTAATTCTTATTACTTCTGAGGTTGCATGTAGTTCTAATATCTCTTTTTAAGCCTTCTTGTGCAATTTTGTTGCACAATTTGGTTTTGTAAACGTTTAAGTTGGTTAAAAAATGTACTTTCAAATATAATTTATTAATAAAGTTATAAAGAAGAGGAAAATATCCGCCTAACTCGAGAGCTGGACATTACAGAATATTCTATAAAATTTCCTTCAAGAACACTACAAAATATTCTAACATTCCAAAACAATTCAGAATATTCTATAAAAGTCTAAAATTACAGAATATGATATAATGATTGAAATCTATTGTTTAATAAGTCAGTATTCTCTATTATTCTTGGAATCCTAATAATTATAAGTCTTTCGTTTTTATTTTGAATAACATTGAAAGGAAAGGTCAAATATGATACCACATACTGCGCCTATTATATTAAATTAGAAACCTTTCTTTTTATTATTATACCATAAAGCCGCTTCCCTTTCGGGGTAGGCGTGAACTGCTCGTTTGGAAAGTAGTAATGTGTAGATGGGTATATAGGTATAGGGCAGATAGTTATATAGGTGTAAGGTATAGATATTTTAGATTGATCTAGAATTCTCGTATTATTTATTTAAATGACACGTCCATTCCGCAACACTGCTCCGATCCAGGTTGTTGATCAACGTCTCTAGCGATCACCCCACGTGGAGAGCCTCACAAAATTATTATGTGTGGTTCCCCACTTAAGTCCATTAGTATCCAAGGTGTTTGTTTCAGGCGTCATTCACTCTACTCACATTCTTTTTATAAATTATTTGTCGCCAAACCTTTCTGTCCTGGCATACAACTCTAGCTTTCATCAAAGGTATTTGTATTTATAATATATATATGTATATATATTATAAATACAAATAACTCTGATTTATCCGATGTTTACAAAGTCCATTCAAGTTAATAATTTCTTTCAATTGTATCAGATATAAAGAGGATCCAAATATCAGCGAATACATTATTTTTGGAATTAATTTAGTACATCCATCGAATAAAGAATCAATCACGCTTGTAAATTTCTAAAAAACAGTAACGATGTCGTGAATATTAATAAGGTTGATCGGGACAATTCCAACCAGTCTACCATATATGTAGAATATACATATGTATGTATAGAATCATAAAATTTGCATAAAGCGAATGAATGGAAAAATCCCCCATGTGGATCCCCGAAGTCACACCGTTGGAAAATTTTGACTAAATTTGAACCACTGGTTCACAATAACTACCTAATCACAAAACAGTAACTTATCGTCTGCTATCTCGAATACTGGGTATGCAAAATGCTTCGCTTTCCTTATGAAAATCAAGATAAATGCAATTTTTAAATAAAATATGATCGATGATCGGTTGTTGAATTTATTCTCTGAAAGTGGAAAGATCCTTTTTTAAAGTTATGGCGTGATGAATTATATTAAAAAATCTACCGAAAAGCTGCTTCGTAGAGGTTCCCTAGTAGCAACGTCTGGCTTGTATGACAGAGGCCAGAGTCTGGCTCAGCATCTGCTCCCCCTAGTCGACCAGACTGGCGGGAGATCAGACCAGACGAAAAACAGATTCTGGTGAATAAAGGAACCAGATTCTGGTATTCAGTTTAAACACTAGTTATTAATGTAGAAATTAATTAATGAAATTGAAAATCTAGCAATCGGAGATGTGAACGATTCACAAGTATCCCCAAACATGCAAGCATGCAATAAGCTTATACGATAAGGGCTTATGTTTGTAATGTTTCAGTGTGTCTCGCCTGAAATGTAGTAACGTCTCCGCAGTATATTCTCCTAGAAAGGGCTGAAATATAGTGCAAAACTATTACAGAACCTACTTAGTACTATTTTACGTTTTTTTAATTTTGTCTGGTGTATATCATGACCAGTCTGGGCCAGGATCTGCTATACCAGACTCTGGCGCCAGAACAGCACGCCAAAACGGAGCCAGCCGGGCGCCAGGCTGCAAACAGATTTTTCTTTTTCTAGCGCCCAGTTGGCGACAGTCTGCAGTTATCTTGCTACTAGGGTTAACTAGAACTTCAAAAAATTAACAAATGCAAATAAATAAGATTTTAGACCGGTATTCATGTTTTTCTAATAAGAATAATCAAACCGTTAAAAATCTAATTTTTGTACGTAGCCTAGCTTCAAATCATGCTGTAAACTTTTCAGTTATTCACATTAACATTATTTAATAATTTTCTATTAGTAAAACAGCACTATAATATCTTTATTTAACATCTGTTATTCTTTAAAGGTTTTTAAGTTCTGCATAACCTCTGCCAAACATCTTCTCCGTCGATTTTTTAGTATAATTTATTTGATCACAACTTTAAAGTAGCATGTAACGAAGAACAGAATTTTTACTTTTTTCGAGGATAAATCCAACAACATTTATTGTATTTGCGATAGTAGACGATACGTAATTATTTTCTAATCGTAGCCTTAGATAGGTACTCACGTGGAGCTCAATGTTTGCAAAGGACGACCTGAAAAACCATGACCGAAGGCCATGGTTTAAAGACTCATCGTGCATACATTGATCTCCTTGTAAAGACCTGTCCAAACCTACTTGCGATTATAATATACTATTATTTAAAAAGTCTACTATTATATTTTTGATTCAGAATTCACCTCTTTTGGTATAAAATTATACCATTTGGTTGAAAATTTAATTATTTTGTTGAAAATTAAAATATTTTGTTAAAATGTATTCTTTTTTGGTTGCAAATTCAACTTTTTTATTGAAAAATCGTTGTTTTGAATATAAAATCCGTTCTGTTGGATTGAAAATTAATCTTTGTGTAGAAATTCCTCTTTCATTGTTGAAAGTTAATTCTTTTTAATTGAAAAGACTGCGTCCTTATTTTTTGTCCAGAATTCACCTCTTTTGGTTAAAAACTCTACTACTTGTTTGAAAATTTTGTTATTTTGTTGAAAAATGACCTACTTTTTAAAAAAGTTTTGTTTCTGGGTCGAAAATGCAACTAATTTGTTGAACATTCATTTTTTCTTATAGAAAATTCATCTTTTGGTAGAAAAGTAATATTTTTTGGTAGGAAATTTATCTTTCTTGGTTGAAAATTCAACTGTCTTCAAAAAGATTCCTATTTTGTCTCAAATTACATAAAAAAAATTACAAATTTTACCTAAATTAATGTTATTTAAAAAAATTTATTTCCCTATTTTCCTTGTTTTGAGAGCATTTTGTGGTGTGAAATCTGAAATGAATTTCACATTAATTTACATTATACACTCAACTCCCGATTCTGGGCCGGCTTCGAATCTGGGTGGCCCAGAATCGGATGCGTTTTTTCATGTCAACACTCAGGACCGCATAAGTAGTCTCTGACCTCGGAACAGTATATGGCCAGAGAGGCGCGATGTAAACAACTTTTGATACGGCACTGACTATCTGAGCGTATAGACCGTCAAGGGACACTCAGGGTAGAGGCAGAAGCAGTCAAACGTAAAGAAGGCCGAAGATCGGGCAGCCCAGAATCGGGATATAAGTCTATATTTCGTTTTGAAGTTCTAAAATATGTAATTATTTTCAAAATGTATGTAATGGAGCAATTAGTATCGAATAATTATTATCATGAAAGCTCAAAAGTCAAACAGGAAAAATGTAATTTTAGACCAGGAAAACCGACTTGGCCGAGACTTTAAATTTTATCTGCATTATTCTATGGAATTTATGGTTTACAATATCTGTGAATTATACTATGATAAAAACTACACCATTTTCTTATAGAAGGAGATTAAAAATACTAGTTTATGATATAAAAATGAGGATAAAAAGGATTTTTCTAAGTTAATTTTCAGTTACAAGTTCATGAAAATCACCTTCAGTTACCAGTACCTGAAATTTAAGTTACATTTGTAATTTAAAAGTGCTTGAATTTTCAATAATTTTCTAACAGTGCAATTACTTCAAAGTAATTGCATATGCACATACAAGAAATCCACGATTTGGATTTAATAATCATTTACTTGAAATCATAAGCATTTTTTTTAAATGTATCCGAACCATAAATGTTCATAAATGACCAATTTTTATAACATCAGTTCTTTTCAGACTCGTAATCAGCATCAAGTACAGCAATCGCGAGAAAATTATTTCTCAAATACTTCAATTGATCATTCTTATCACGCTTCTTCTGCATTAAATCAAAACTTCATTGAATTAATGATATTACCAATACCGTAACGTTGATGGCATCAATAATATTATTTTCGGACAATTTAAATAAATACTGCTAGATAAGAGTTTTTCTCTCCATATTAGCATATTATTATAGAAAGAGGATAAAATAAATAAGTGATTTGGACTTAAATTATCATAACCCGTGTGCAAAAATTTCGTGGCGCTGTACTGTTTCTGTCTAGTCCGCCTTGAGTCGAGACTGGCGCGCCACAGGTTGACTGTCCAGTGACTAGACTGGGATGTAACGCTCGGGTCGACTAGTTTCTAGACAGATCGTCTATGTTGATGAAAAATAAATAATAATTAATATTATAATTATTTTTCATTACAGAAAAGTCTAATATATAGATTTTACAGTCAATTAAAAATATAAAAAAGTTTTTGTACACAAAAAAAATGAAAACATGAGATTACGCAAATCTTGTACATACGCCGGGTATAGAACTTTTGATGTTACTTCATATTCAGCCATCTAAAAGTTAAAAATTTGTTCGGTTTTGTCGGATATGGATTTCAATTCATTACATCGTAATATTTATTTCAATAAAACATGAACGATTTTTAAACATTAAAAGTGCTTGATGTGTGAATAAATAATGGAAAATAATAAAGTTTGTATCATTATACTTGCGATTAGGCAACGAAATAATTATTGTTTATTATTTTTAATAATTAATACGTTAGGCTTAATAATCATTTACGCAATCAATAAATAATTATGATAAATTAAATAAATCATTTATGTGAAAATTTGATTTTCTGGAATATTATGAATATAATACATAGCATTATACATATTATAATTATTATAAATGTAATATAAATTTATTATAACTTTAGTATATAGTTCAATCGAAAGAAAATGTTTTTAAACATTCTTTAAAAAAAATCGTTGTTAAGAATATAGTTCGTATCTTAAAATTGCAATCACCTTCAATAATTATTGTTCATTATCTCAAATATTTTTTAGTGTATATTTAATTATTACTTGAGCATTTATGCAATTATGTATTGTAATTTCCTAAACGGCGATTCTGTCTAGAAACTAGCTAAAATCTGGACAGTCTTCATTATTTTCAAATTCAGAACAAATTCCTAGATAGCACCAAGACTGGGACTAGATAGCAGAAAGGTTTGTATCAAACACGTAGCAAATATAGACAGCGCCAGTGCAGCGCCAGGCTAGTATTGCGTGAATAGACAGGCTTGAAAAAAACTGTACTGGCTTCAGCATGATTTAAGACTGCCACGAAATTTTTCCACACGGGAATCGAATGTACTAGAATATTAAATTTCATGAGATTCTAGATTCTAGAACGCACACAGTTTGTCTGATACATGAAATTTTAAGAGGGGCCCTTTTTTGTCGATGCGGTGAATGGAACAGTTTTGTTCATATATAGTATCTTCATCAACGTCAAAGACAAAGTCCACTTTAGTCCTCTATTCCAGTTTCCACTGTCAGACGTCATCGTTTAATTTAAAAATCCTGGGAAAAAGACAGAATTCCCTATGTATTTGCCTAATTACCAGTGCGTGTTGATTCATAATACAACACTTCCTATTTTCCATGACTACTTGATTTATCCGATTTATCTCTCCAATTATAATTCAACTCATCCTAACAGTTAACGTAAACAATACATAAAATTTGCTAAGAACAGCCAAAGAACTAATCTAGAAATTATTTCGAATGCAAATTTTTCGTCCAGGAAGAATAATAATATCGAGTTTAACTTATTTTAACTGAATGGTAGTCTTTTTTAATCGGTCATTCCCCTGAAAATGAATCAATAGATATATGATCAATGCAATGTATCCTTGCTCTCCATGCAAGGCTGACAAGTCTCATATATTATGTTTCTCTAAAAACAAATGGCGCCTCGAGGACGTTCAATAAACCAGGAATTGGAAATGTGAAAAATTTCAAAGTATATACTCTAGAGTATAGATTATCATAATAGAATTTTTACAGTTATGACAATAATAATTATAGTAGATCAACAAGCAATTCATATGGAAGTTTAAGAAAATATTTTTTTTCAAGGAACACTGTAAGTTTATTAATTTTTTATTATTCTATTATTATTTCCTGAGTAGTACTCGTGAAGGCAGACAAAATTAAATTGGAATTACTTGCATAAATGAATTCAATTCTATTGTTCAAGCTTCCATATATGTACCTCTAATATCGAGAGTGATCGTCATTATAAACTTGCAATGTAAAACAAATTATAGTATCAGTGTGAGTGTTATTATACCCATTTTTGTAAGAAAACAGCCTTTTTGCGTGTCTTTCTTTTTCAAATAATTGAATTTTTGTTGATTGTGATAATTTTGTGGGCACTGACTAGTATTACGGAATTTTCCGAAAAAGCTAACCGGTCAAGTATATCTACTTTGCTTGAGGTTGAATATAAGAGGTGGTCATGAAAAGAAGGGTTTACAAATATAAAATAACATATGTATACGTAAAAATTAAGATGAAGAGACGTCCCGAGTCGAAATTTTAGCCCTCTTTTAGACCTCTAAATTTTAGGACTTAATAGGACTTAGGAGGGCTTGTAGAGGTCTTAATTTGTATTAGATTAAGCCCTCTTTTAGTCCTCCAAAATTATGAAATACGGGAAATCTCCCGGTTTAATATTTTTCTCCCGGCTTTCTCCCGGTTTTCTCCCGGTGCAAGTTTCTCCCGGTTGAGTGGCCACCCTGAACAATATTGGGGTATACTATCATGTAAATTCGGCTTGCATTTATTATAATAATCTACTAGACACAATCGGTTCTAAAGTTCCATGGAAATTTCAAGTCTAGTAAAGTATGAAAGAGCGCTGACTTACTATTTTTTAAATTAAATTATACTGATCGACTTAAAAAAAGATCTTCGATGACTGATTTCACGCATAAGGTTATTCTAGGTCTCGGACTTATTTGAGAAATTCAAAATAGTATCAATAGTAGCATAACTTTTGGCAAGTAATTTTTTTAAACACCCTAAAATCCCTTGAAACCCGTAGAAATCGCTCGAAATCTTATAATTTCTTCTACAATCCTATGAACCCTTTAAAATCCTTCAAAATGCTATTTTATTTATTTGCCAAAGTTCTCTAGTAATCCGTTCCAATCCCTTTGAATATCTTAAATATCATTAATATCCTGCATACCTTTTTTAAATCCTTTCAACTTTTATATAATCCTACGAAATTCTTCGAAAACCCTTATATAAATTTCGAAATCTTGAAATTGATCAAATCTCTTAAATCTTGTGAAATCCCACGAAAATCGACTCAAATTCCGTTAAAAAAAAATGAAATCTGTAATATCTTTCAGTAAATACACATCAAATCTGATGAAGACACTTGAAACACCTTGAAATCTTTTAACATACTTTAAAAGCTTTAAAATCCATTGAAATATATTAAAGACCCTTGAATTCTGTTGAAATCATGGAAAATCCCTGAAAAACTCTCAAATTTTGTTTAATCCCTTGAAATCCATAGAAATTCATTATAATCTAATGAAATATTTAAATTCCTTTTAAAAGCATATGAAGCCCTCATATATTGTAAAATTTCTTAGAATTTTGTAAATACCGTAAAAATTCATTCAAATCTTTTCCAATCTTACTAATTTTTTAATATTTTGAAATTCCCTGCAGATCTACTAAATTCTTATAAATCTCATAAATTTAATCAGAACCCCATTAAATCTCATGAAATCCGTAGAAATCCCTAGAAGTTCCTTAACATTTCATTCACTTCCTAAATTTCTACAGAAATTCTTTGAAAATACCTGAGAACCCTTGAAATATTTTTGATCTCTGATACCCTCTTGAAATCCCCTGAAATTATCTTGAAATTTGTAATGTCTTCCAATTTTTTCAAAAACTTTTAAAATTTTGAAATCCCCTGAAATAGGATACAACAATAAAATCCGCTGAAATCTTCGAAATACCTTAAAATCCCTTGGAATATTTTTAAATACTTTAAAACCTATAAAATCCTTGAAAATCCCTTGCGATCTGTTGAAATCCGTTACATCTCGTGAACTTGGTCGAAATCTCTTTTAATGTTTTGAAAATTTCGGAAAACCCTTGAAATTCAAATTTTTGAGATGACGGATATGTTAGAAAATTAGCGAAGAATTTTGAAAACATGTTTGAAGGCAACGTGAGAAAATAGTTGCATTAGCAAGGAATTTAAGAAAATAGTAGCGTTAAAGAAAAGTGTCAATTAGTGGTGGCGTGAATCCGAATCCCGTTATTTCTATGTTTCCATGAAAAAGGGTAGTTAGTATGAAATGGAGTTGTTGCATATTTTCAAATATTTTTTTCCAGTTGAATTAAAAGGGCACTAAAAATTGAATATAATTACTTGAGTAAAGTTAATTAAATTTTATTCAGAAAAAATATCTTCTCCTTTCACTCCGCTGGGATTCGAACACCAGGTCAACTGATGTCCGGTCAGGTTGCTCTAACCACTAAGCTACTGGAGAGATCAGAGGAAGAATTCTTTTTTCTGAAGTACGGTTTTTAACGTTTAAAAAGTATACTTTTCAAATTTTTTGGGGGAAAATGATTAGCACAGTTGATGGGATGGGGGAATTAATATGACCGCTAGTGACAAGAGTAAACATAGCCCATTTTCACGTTTATTATTTTAAACGTGTTTAAAAAGTATGAAGAAGGGTCCGAAAAGGTGTACAAAATGTCTAGAATGTCACTAAAACCGGGATTTGTAGAATCTGCCAGTGCGAATGTGCCAAAAGTCGACATGTGGATGGTCACAAAACTTTTCGCCAGCTATCAGCTGGATACTTCGTGTTGAGAGCCACTGTCATTATTTTAATTGGTTCAGCGTTTTGCAGGATGTGACGCATCAATGTCACAGAGTTGTTTGAATAAGGTTTTCGATAATTTTTAAAAAAAATTTTTTTCTCATAATTGAAGTATACAAACAAATTTTTGGATGTACTAAAATTTTTATAATTTTATGCAGTACTTAAAAAAATATATTGTCTAAAATTCATGCAGCAACCCCATTTCTTTTTGTATATCACAAAGTGGAAAAAGAAGGGTACCTAGTAGCCTTTCATTGATGAAATTTGGAAGAGATATGAGATCTTAGGGGAGTTTAATAAAGGGGAAATGGAAAATATTAAGGAGAACCGAAATCTGGTGTTTTACATAAATACGTTGTCACTTACGTCGAGCTTGTCGGGGTGGCATACCCGGTAGTGGTCTGACAGCCGGTCTGAGCATACCAGGAGGTCTCATGCCTGGTGGTGGTGGTCTTCTCTCCTCCATAATCATACCGTCCTCACCCACATATTCCATCTCGCGCATCTGCTCCTGACGGATGTTGTCATTATTGTCCGGTATCAGGTATTTGCGAATCTCCGCCAAAGCGAAGGCGATACGAGCATGGGCCTCTGCTGGAGGAGCCAAAGATGCGATTTCAACGTGAAGATCGTCGGACAGGTGGGAGTACTTTGCGTCCAGAGACTGACGGCATTCCTCCTCCTGAAATGATATATTCATCGTCAATGCATTAGCATATCACATCACATGCAATATTCAAAAGCGTTCAAGGGTAGTTTACTAGACATATAAGTAAATAAGTGTACAAAAGAAAAATTATTGCAAAAAAAAAACAATCTCGCAGTTTTCTTTTTTCTATTTCTTTATTTAGAGCTGGTACGGAATTTGGATTTTAAAAATTTAGAAGAAAAAATGAATTTGAAAATGTCAGATTTCACAGCCCAAAATGCTCTCAAAACAGGGGATAGAGTTTGACTTTTCACGAGAATAGGAAAATATATTCCTTTAAATAAAAATATTGATCAATTTATAACTTTTAACCAAATAGTGGAACTTTTCTACCAAAAAATATTAATTTTCAATTCAAAAGGATGACTTTGCCAAAATAGTTTAATTTTCAACAATATAATTCGATTTTTAACAAAATGCTTAAATTTTCAACAAAACACTTCATTTTTAACCAATTAGATGAATTTTCAACTAAAATGATGAATATTCTCCAGAAAAATTAATTTTTAACAAAGGAGTTTAATTTTCAAGTACACAAAAGTTCCCATAGAAGAGCATCCGATTTACCAATTCCTAGAACTGCTGGCCCACGCAGTTTCTCAGGGGGCAGGGAGAGAGACGGTTGCGACTCACGCCTCGGAAGGGACGCAGTGCACGAGTACTCAGTCGAGTATATTGCGCAATATTATGGAAACGGTTCAGGCGGCTCTGACTATTTACGTGTCGAGGTTACCGATTTACAAGCAAAGCCAGTGCGAGGAAACCCCCGAAACTGCTGTTACATCGGATATCTTGTGTAGTTGAATTTTCAATAAAAATATGATTTTTCCAATAAAAGGTCGACATTTCATACAAAAAAGATTAAACAACCAAAAACAGAAGCATTCACAACCAAAGAGTTGAATTTTCTATACAAAAAGACGAATGTTCAAACAGTTAAATTTTCGAACAAAAGGACGGCTTTTTAATAAAATCCTTGCATTTTCAGCTAAAAAGATCAAATTTCAACCAAACATTGACTAGATAAATTTTTAGTTGAAACAATTTTTTTAACAAAACAATTAATTTGCGATAAAATAGTTACATTTTCAACCAGAGATGAATTTGCAACTAAAATGATAAATCTTCAAAAACAATGAAAAAAAATGTCGAACAAGTTGTCAGAATTTCAAGCAAAAAAAAAGCGAATTCTGTACAAAACACTTGAATTTTCAATTAAAAATGGAATGGTTACATAATCAGTTAATAATATTAATTCTCAATCAAAAATAGAAAAAAAATTTCAACAAAAAAGTTCAATCTTCAACCAATAAAATCAATTTTTTACACAGTATTTCAACTTTTAACCAAGCAGTTGAATCGTCGACTAAAAAAGATTTTCATTTTAAATCAAAATTTTCTATGAGAAAAACAATGTCTGACAAAACAGTTGAATATTCGAAGCAACAAATTACTTTTTAACAAAATAGTTTAATTTCCCAAAAAATAATAAAATTATCAACCAAATGCGAGAGTTTTGAACCAAAAGAGATGAATTCTGAACGAAAAATATAATGGTAGACTTTTTAATTAAAAAGAATTAACTTTCAACCAAAAAAGATGGACTTTTCTGTCGAAAGATGAATTTTCAATCTTAGAGGACGAAAAAGACATTCGAGTACTCGAAAGTTTCGGGTTCTCGAAGCTTTTGAAATCAAGAAGAATTTCTTCAAACCCGGCTTTAGGGGTTTTTTCGAATTGCTAACAGTGATTTTAGAATCAAAAGTAAGAATTCGAGATTTTTTATCCAAAACGGCGACTAGATTTTTGATAATTTCAATGAATTGACAGATGAAAAATTTAATAAACTGACGGATTTCCATGAGACTCAGTATACTAGAGTTTTTTTTTCGGGATTCTGGTCATAAATTTAGTCGAAATTTATTATATTCAGGGATGTCGTCATTTTAATGAATTTTTACAGAATTTTGTTATCGTTTTGGGTAAAAAGTCTTGAATTTTTTATTTCCATTTCAAAATCGCTGTTAGCAATCCGAAAAACCTCGTAGTATCGGTTTGAAAAAATTCTTGTTAATTTCAAAAGTTTCGAGCTTTCTGAAAAGATCGATCTCGACTCTAATCGAACCGGATCGAGCTCAGCTCGACTCGACTCGAAAGCTAACAAGCTCGACTCGACCTGTTCGATCTTCGAGTTTCGAATTTTTTGCACACCTCTACTTACTTGGTATTAAAAATTATTTTCCCCCTCAAATCGAAAAACCACACTGGCGCGTATCTCTCGTTAGATAGTGCTTCTACTGTTTAAAAATAAAATCTACTCCAAATACTTCATATAAAGTGGTTTTGTTGTAATTAACCGTTAATTAATTGTCTTCTATCGCGAGTGAATGCTGTCCATGATTTTCGGTTTTATGGTACTTTTCAAACCTAAAGAAATGCATTTATTTGTTATCCGTGAAAAGAGAACAGTGTCAGTCGCCATTGGTTTTCTATTCTTCTTTAGAAAATTCTGAAACATTATAAACATTTTATTTATTCGGATTGTTTTTTTTTGCAATTCTTCCCAAATGACCTAGAGTAATTTCAATTAGGAATCTTTCAACTTGCTTGAAATTATTTAAAATTGCAATATATTTGGCTTGCCGGGAAGAGACTTGCTACTCATGCAACATGGTTGGGAGTTAAAAAATGTTACGAAGTTTAAAATAATTTTGAGAAAACTTTGTTAACGTTTAATAGAGGTCGATTCGAATTAGGATGTTCCAGGTAGTACGACTTCAACTAGTGACTTGGGGGTATATATCGTTCTAACTTCATTATTCTCAATGCCCGTTTCGATGGAACATTCTCGTTTTCTCCTTTCCATTCGTGAATGCCAACCCTCTGCAGGTCCTGTGGCACATTCAATTCCCCTTCAATGCATGTAATACATACATACATGCAAGAATACTCAGCTACATTTAATTCAAATGAAGTCAGTGGCTCCTATGTGCAGGTAATTCCTCTACCAGATGCCATGATTCAATTATGCAGTTGTGTCTATGTATACAGACACTGTTTGAAATTTCTGTAGGAATTTTCAGAGACGCGTCACTAAAGTTTAAAGCAGAAACCGTTTCGAAATTTTCCTAAACAGGAACTAAAATTTCAGCGACGGTAACTGCATAAGGCTTTAGTCACATGTTTCAGTAAATTTAGTTACAATTTAGTAATTTTCAGTTACTGTAACCACAAAGTTCAAGGGATTACAAAAATTTCTGTTCATCAATTTTAATATAAAATATTTAGTCTATATTTTTCCTGACAATATAATTCAATTGAAACCTGGATTAATTATTAATTTACGCAGCTGCTGCTAGTCACTTTTGGTCCTGATGAACCTTTTCAGAAGTTCATTTATGAGACAGATGATTGCAGTATCTTGTAACTATTTTATTGCAAACATAATTCGCTTGTCAATAACCGAGCTTCTAGGTCGTTTCCTTTACTCGCGATTTCACAACTTTTGTCAGTTTCTTCTTCTCGTGCAAATTCTGAATCCCTTTCACGCTTGAGATCAATAATTTATCGGAAAGAATAGGTTTACTGCATCGTTATAATTCAAGACAACCTTTTGTAGTGCATTGCCGCCCATGACCACAACCACCATGTTTGTTCGATTCAAACGCGATCGAGAAGGGAGGTGTGCACATTATTTTGTTAACTGCGCACTTCTTTCAGTCACGATAACTTATATTTCTGTTACCATTTAGGAATTTTAGGAAACTATCTGTAATTTGCAGATACCGTTTCTAAATGTAAATAAAAATTTAGTGAATGGGCTATAAAAGTTACTGGATTTCGTTTTCAGGAACCTAATTTTGTAAATTTCAGTTACTTTAGTATCCTAAATGTGTCGAAATTTTCCGAAAATTTCTAACAGTGTATAGAACATCTATCCACCTCATTGCAGTATAGATAGAGGTAGCTTTCAGCGTCAAAAATGCATTCATGACGAAAAAAGGACCCAGCATAAACAAAACCATTCATCATTTTTTCAAGTACTTTTGGAAAACTCATTCTACAGCACATGAAAAGTTTAAAAACAAAATTCAAAATTTTCTCAAATTGTATGTCTCGATTTCAACTCCTAGCACGAACTAGGGAAATTTGTTCAAAACCCTCAAAATTATACGACAGTGAGCTTAACATCTTATCTTCAATTTGAGCCAAGAAAACATAAAAAATCTTCATGGGTACCCGAGATATGTTTAAAAATGTTGAATCGTATCTGAGATCAGTTACTCACAATTGACACAATAACCGTACAATTAAGCTCAGCTACGATTCAACATTTTTAATCATATCTCTGGTACCCATGAAGATTTTTTATGTTTTCTTGGCTCAAATTGAAGATAGGATGTTAGGCTCGATGTGGTATAATTTTGAGTTTATGAAAAAATTTCCCTAGGTCGTGCTAGGAGTTGAAGTTGAGGTATAAAATTTGAGAAGATCTTGAATTTTGTTTTTAAACTTCTCACGTGCTGTATTATATTCAGAAAATCAAAAAAATACTTGTTGGGCACCACTAGACGTAGAATTTCATACGCTTTCCCACTGTTTAAAAAAAATTCCCTATCTCTTTTTTTCACCGAAATATCGTGGTTCGAAGTCAGCAATGATTTTTAATAGCACTCACAAGAGTCCTGCGCACAATTTCCGACGTTAGTATATATATATATATATATATATATATATATAGCTTCATAAACTGAACAATAAATATCAGTGAAATCCACCGAAATCCACTTTTCCATATATTCTCCTTTGATTATTATCTCCAAATAAGAATTAGTAAAAAAGAATTCTTCTAACAATATAGCTTTAGTAAGCCGAAAGCTTAGCCTAAACTAATTTTTACTTAAAAAGGCTTGCACATCCCGGGTTAGTTAAAAATAAATTTAATAATTGAATTAATTGGAAATTATTGACAAGATCAGACCTTCCGAAGTCAGTTTTTTGTTTAAAAAATATTTTTATTTCTATTTTTTGTAAAGTATCGCCTTTCATATTTATTTTAGGTGATAGTTGTCTCTACCCATGTGCGAATTTTCCGTCGGCCGAAAGTCGGACCAACTTTTCCAGCTTAGCTCTAATAAGTTAAAAGTTATGGCATCCCAAACAGTTAACACTTTTTGTGGAACTTTCAGCTTTCTCTGAAATATATTGTTTTCCTTTCATCATACTCGAGAATGCACTAGTACAATTGTTATTTATATAACACAAAGCAAGGAAACCAAGATATTTAAAAAAAAGCTGAATGATACACAAAAAGTGTTTTCAATGGTGCGCCATAACTTTGAACTTATTAGAGCTAAAACATTATAGTTTTTAAATTTGTAGGAAGTCAAGCCAATTTTAATCCATGTCGAGACAACTATTTTACACACAAAAAAAACTAAAAATATTTTTTCAACCAAAAAATGACTTCTGAACTTCATACCTAGTAAACTACTAGAGGAAAACCCTTTTTTTGGGTAATTTACAGATAATTTTATAAAGTTTAATTTCTATTTGACTAATTTAGGCGTCGAATTCTCTAAAATAGAGAAATTACCAAAAACTCCATTGCTGCACTTATTTTCAAATTTTTTAAATGTGTCAGGATATCACACGATCTTAAATACTCACAGTAGATCTTTTTCAATGATAACAATGAAAGAATTTCAGCAAATAAAAATTCACCTTTCATGCGTTTTGAGGAAAATATACTTAAAAAGGGCCTTTTCAAAAAGGGCTAAACCGAATTTTTTTATTTTGGGCCTGAAATAACCAGCCCTTAGTGAAAATTGGTTTAGGCTGGGCTTCACGCCCAGCCTATTAACAATTAACAATTAGTAAAATTTGAGAGTTCGACTTGGCCCTATTTAAGATCGTAGTTATTTGCTAATTCAGATTGAGGGTTTTGTGAGAAAAATACACTTAATCTTTTATGATCTTATTGATTCAAGTAGAAGCATATTGAAATATTAGAGAAATTAGTAGCTTAGTTTATTTGTTTTTCACTTTACTTATTTTACTTATCTTATTTGTTTTAGTTATTTCATGATGTTTTTTAAATCTTCACTCAGTTCGTTTACTTTAATAATTTCTTTATTTCATCAAAAATAGTTTTTCTTTTATTCGAAGAAAAATTAGGAAAATTTACACATTTGACTTATTTTACTCTTTTCATGATTTCTTTCGTGTCTTTATTGGACTCAGTTCGTTCATTTTAGTCGTGTTTTCATTTTACTCACATCTGTAGTCGCACTTAATACTTTTTGCGCTTTACTCGTTTTTCTGACCCAATTTTTCTTATTCAATTTGCACTTTACTCATTTCATGATTTCTCTCACGTCTTAATCTCACTCCATTTGTCCATTATACCCATGTCTTAATTTCTCTCACATCTGTACCCACTTCATTTTTTTCTACTTTACTCATTTTTCTTATTTTACTCATTTATTGGTTTCCTTTATATTCTTATTTTATTCAATCTGTTCATTTTACTCATACTGAATTTAATTAATTTTCATTACACTCATTTTAGTTTTATTGCACATTTCAGAACCGAGTGAATCACGCTTACTCCAAAAGAGGCTTATAAAAAAAGCTTAATGGTATAATAATAATAATTTCTCTGATGTCTTCATTTGTCTCCGTTCGCTCTTTTTGTTCTTAAAGTTCAACCCTTTGAAAACGGTTGAAAACAGTGATTTAGAAACTCAGAGAAAGTTGAACAGCTACTGAACCGAGCAAAGCCCAAAATGATGTTCCACTAGTTTGGAGACCATAGAAGGTGCAGAATCAGGGTTCTGTTAAACACGTTGACCACCTTGAAAGTTTAGCGGAACTTCTCAACATGCTGTTTGACCCAGACGCTGCATATAAATACAACGTTAATTTGGTTCTGTTCCTACAGAACAGATTCAGAATTGCTTAAATCTCATACACTTCCAAATTGCTAAAATTTGTATTTACCTATGCTAATTAGTCAAATCATTTTAAATTTCATGAAAAGTGTAGAGATCAATGTTAAATATTAAATTTACACTGGGGATACAGATTCACTAAACTTTGATGCACAGCTCAGATTATGAATTTCTGCCATTATTTCAAACGAAGTTTCACTTTATGTTTGAAATTAATTAAGAGAAATATGGATTTCAGAGACGAGTGAAAGCTTATGTATGTTAATACAGAAGGCAAATAATTTTTGAGGTTGGCATTGAACAATAAGAGCATTGACTATTATTTCAATCTATTTTCATTTCCGCAGTTTTCGATTTTTGTAAATTCTGGTATAATAATAACAATAGTAAGACACGATAACCGTCACATGAGCCGTATCAGGGATATTAATTCCATATTATAATCGCTGGATTAATTTTCTGGTTCAGGGAGATGGAAAATAGATTTACGATACATCAGATATTAGTAATTAAACGTGAAATTTAGTCATGTAACTTATGTTTTGCTGATTTTAAATGTTAAATGGTCCTCCAGGCTTTTCTATATTAGGTTGAATTCAATTACATTGAAATAGTAATTTCTGTACCTCGATCCACGGGATTTCCCATACAGATATTGCAACATAAAGTAGAAATTATTTTCTTTATCATCATTTTAATATTTGTGCCTTAGCCTGCATTAATTTTTATTCGCAGTTACCGTAGGAAATGTATCACTTTAATAAATGTATATTATAATAATTTATTATTGCAGACATATATAGACATCCGATTTTTTATGGTTTTGTTTAAAAAAATTTAAATAGTATATGAAGGATGAAAATGCAAAAATCCAGACATAAGTTTTACCCTGCCCTGTAATTACCACGGCTCCATTTTTAGTAGAAATGAATTTAACTATAATATTAACTTAATGTTTTTACGCGAACCTGATTATTCTTGTTGGCATTTCCAGAGAGCAAAATTTAAAATTGAGGAGAATTTAAAGGGAATTATTGCGAAATTACTTATTCTGTGGAATCCACAGAAATTCCATGGTGCTCCCCTAAATCCCTGACAATAATTGTTTATTTGGGGTAAATGTGTACGCAGGCAACCCGTACAACACCGGTGTGTGATACATTCATGAAAAATAACTTATATTAAGTCAAATAATTTATCTCGTTTCAAATTAAAATGGTTAAAATATGTAGATTACGGAAATATTGGCAATGTATAAAATTATTATAACATATTTGTATACAAAATGAAGATGGCCGAAAAAGATCTTTTTAAGATAAAATAAAGAATGATCATTATAATTATTATTGTTTAAGATTTTGAGAAGCAAAAATGGAAAAATCAAATTTAACATAAACTATATAATTAAAAAAATGCCATTTTTTTATATCAACGCATTAATTTATTTTTCGGAGATTTTTCAAACACGTCACAAGATCTTTGGCAATTAATGACATTCAACTTTGTAGTGGAAATCATACTTCTTTTCTATTCAAATTAATTTGTCAGAGGTTACGTCATAATGTTTAAGGGCATATAAGGGTATTTTATGACGTGACAAATTGCGCGAATCTACAATGGTGGCGAAACCAGCGATAGCCCCCCCCCCCACAGGATTTTCTGACTACCTTCACTTTTTTCTTTTTCATTGAGAAATGAAAAAAAAGCTATAAAAACACGAAGGAATAGTAAGGAGTGGTATCACCCTATGCGTTTGGTGAGCAGAGGTGGGACGCGCGACGTCCAAGAATTCATTAATGTTTACCACGAATGAAAACTTGGTCTCAGTATCGTGCAGATGCGCAGACCTGTTTTCGCCGTCATGTGTTATACCCACTCCCCTATGTTATATTTTGACATCTCGATGCATACGTGGGTAATGTTCGTTTGTGTTTTTATTTTGTTGGGTGTATATCACGATGCCCGTAAAGATGGCACCTCAATTTTGGAAATTATGGAATTATGGAATCGTTTGTTGCTGGTCAGATAGCGTTTGATAGTCAACATTGGTCGTTTGATAGTCAAAATTTGAAAAGTTATGACCTTTTCAAAATTGGGGTGCTTCACAATTGCACCCGACATCTTAATATTTTTCAAAAATTCTTTTTGGATTTGTTAGTTGGTCGTTAGATAGTGTTTGATAATCAATTTTTGTCGTTTGATAGTCAAAATTGGAGCCAATATCAATTTTCCAAGAAATATTAATCAAGGGTCCCAATACAATACAATTATTCTTATCAGTTGACATGGTGACCCTGCGCATGCGGTCTTTCGTTAGGCGGAAAATTTAAATTAATCTTCAAATTGATATGATGAAGAAAAGTTCAACTTTTTTGTAGGGAATCATTTGTTGGTCGTTAAGCAGAGATTGTTAATTAACTTTGTTAATATAGACCTTTTCGTTCGTTTGATAAAGTGCCAATAAAGTGTATATGTATAGAACTGATGATCAATAATATTGATAATACATTTTTGGTGCTTTCGATAAGATGACTAATATAATAAAATATTGTATTTAAGATCTCCCTCAAAGCAATAGGATATCTCGGGATATCCCATTATGAGGTTGTCGCAAAATTCCTTGAAGCGGATGATATTGTCAGTATCTTCTTTCAACTTTAGTGTCTTCGGGATCTTTTATACCTCTCTCCAAAAAGTCTCTACCTCGTTGGGCTTGGGCGGATTTTTGACAGAAACAGGGTGTTTACTATCAATTATTCCTTTCTACTACGTTTATAGTCCAAGCTATTCATGATATTCTCCATTTTATCGATAGCACGACGTTTCAAATTGAGTCCCGATTCTTGAAAACGATTCTTGACAGAATTTTTAAGAGGTATTTCACTATCCAAATCATTCATAACATGCGGCCTGGTTCTAAGAGCTTATTTTTCTATTACGAAGGCACCACTAGCCAAGAAAGGGAGAACACAACATAATAATTCCCCGAGGAAGCTACCGATACCATGCCTCTTCTGATAAGAATCTCCAACGTATATTTGTGGAATTCCTCTTCCGCCTACTTGTGAAAAGTAATAATCTACGTAATGAATCATTGTTTTTCTGCTGTCTAGTCAATACGCCTAAAATCAAGTATAGCCGTCGGCATACCAAACTCAAATGGTTTTGGAAACCCAAGGTGGTGTCTTGTATCAATTTCAATTGTAGAAAATCCCATGTTGAGAAATGGTATGTAGTTGGGTGATGAAATATGGCTGACTTGTGTTTTGCCAAAACTGTAATCCCTTGCCTCTATGGGAACTGTTCGTGAAAGTGATGCATTGACATCACTTATAACGCGCGGTTCACAAATATTACCAAGAATACGAGATAATTGATCACAAAGTACCAAAAAATGTTGATCAGACGTCAAATATAATTTTTCACACTTTTCTTGTATGCGTACGTAGCTGCTTTTGAATTTGTTATATTTAAATTTAATATGTTGGCCTTATTCTCAAAGATTGTTTAGATTATTTATAAGAGACTCAATATCGGTATAAGGAACCGGTTCAAAAAAATTTACAAGGGACTTTTTCTATCCAAGATAATGCCGTTTTCCATTTTTCACAAATTTTTCCATGTCAGTGTGATCTATTATGTTTTAGCGTTCATCAGGATGATACGATTTTTAAATGAATCATCGTGTCTCGCACGAAGAAACGTACGAGGAAATTATATTTCTGTGAGTGCTATTACTCACTGTCCTTGTAAGCGGATTTCATTTGGCAATTGTGTTATAAAATTAGAAGTAGTATTCTCGGGAGAATATTTCATACTACTATTTTTTGGAAAAATAAGGTAAAATTGATCGATATTCATTGTCACAAGCCTTTAGTCTTTGATATTTTTTCAATTTGAAATTCTTTCTGCTGAATATTTTTATTTTTAACACCAGTCAATTCTTGCTCATAAAAAATGTCTTCAATTCTTCCCCTGCTAAATCTTTCAACTCATACGTGTCAGGTGCTTGATTTTTTCTTGTAATAGTTCGTCTTATAATAAATAATTCCTCACTCCAGCCAGACTCATAACCTTTCACGAAGACGCCTTTCTTACGACTGATTCTGACGAGATCGTAAACACTGTATTCAGGCTTCCTTTTGGCTCTTTTTTTTCTTTGCAGAAGCGACGTTGAATATTTGCTCTCGCTTTTGCTGCATTCGATAAATTAACTTTAGACGGTGTTATTCTAATACTGAAATGACGAGCATTATTGTATGCATTCACAAGTTGTTGTAAAGCATCAATATAGCGTCGATTGTTTTTATGCGTAAAATATCTCCGCATACGTTCCTTGAGTTTTCGATTGAAGCGCTCTATTACAGCTGCTTTTACATTGGAATCCCGCATTACACGGTATTTCAAGCTATTATCCGCCAAATATTTTTGAAAAGGAACTCCTAAAAATTCCGTACCTTTATCTGATTGCAAACAGAAGGGTACTCGATGATTACTTCTTTCCAAAATACGCTCAAAAACATTTTTTACCTCCAGTGCAGTTTCATTTCAAAGAGGTTCAACGCATACAAATTTACTCAAAACATAAATCACTACTAAAATATAGTCGTGATTATCGTTATAAGTGGACAGACTTTGCTTGTCGATTCATTCACACTCCCAAACTTCATCAATATTGGAAACCGTATAATGAGCTCTCTGAAATTTTCGTCGAATAGGACGGTGTAAAGTAAATGCATCCTGAGATTTTAACCAATTAAACACTTGCGTGGCAGATACGCTTCCACGTGAAGCATGAAGTATGAAGCAGGATGACTTGTATTGCAGTAAATTTCCTAAAGCATATTCATTTTAGAATAAAAGACTGCCACTTTTTCAGCATTTCTGAGACAGATCGTCTCTTCCCTTGACTGATGTTCCTTCTTATTCTAATGAAACTCCTTTCACGAATTGATTTATTAGAATTCTATAGGATTCTATCAGACCTTACTTCATCCTCAGTAGTTTCATCGTCTGTTATAAGAGATTCTTGGTTCAAGAGTGATCGGTTATTGATATCTTGTTGTATTTACTTAGTAGACCTTCAACGTTCTTTATTTTTCACAAGTTCTCGCGGGGTACCGATCTCTTGAAGGGTATGAGCAAAGTGACTTCTGCCAGGAGGATTTACACTTTTTCTAAACCTTAATGCATCATTAATTAGATCTGTAATATTTGAATTTTCAATACGTTTCCCATCAATAATCACTAAACCATACTTATTCCATTTAATTTTGTTGGTTAAGTCAAGCTTTGTTAGATGATTGAGTCATAAGGTACTTTTGGAACGAAGAGATTTAGGTACATTAGCTTTAACTGCTTTCAGCGACAAAATTTAATGTGAATCATTATCTGTATTTTCTTTATGATTCAATTTCTTGATAGGAAGTTTTCTTTTTTCGTCAATAAAGAAGAGAAATTTTTTCAACACCTGACTGTAATCTCTTCATTTGTCACGTTCATCGTTTGGAGAAGGCGAGAATAAGATTCGACTCATTTCAGAATCCAATCTAACAAGATTATTTCCAGGTGTTTGTGTAGTTGCACCAAGTATCGATGGTATAAAGAGTGAATTATTATGGCTATCTAAAGATGCATAGTTTATTGTTTGCATTTTTTGATTGATTTTGCCCACCTGTTCACTAGGAATAAGTACCATTTTCCTTGCAGGCTCCATATTATTAAACGTCCTGTGATGAGGAATTGAACAAATTGGAAAGCAATCCACCAATGATTGGACCAAGAGAAGCAAAAATCCACCTTTTTGAACGATGAATTTTTTCTTGCTTCTCTAAGAGCCACAAGATTCGACTAGCTTATGTAATGTCTTTCTATGTTTTTTCAACTGTTGTTTTTGATGATCATTGAGAGGAACATTTCCTGAAAGAGTATTCAAGGCACACTCACAAATGCATTTGGTGAATTTCACATCAGATGTTTTTAATATTGATTGTGGTTAATCTGGACTTGAATGGCACAGGGCATACAAAGTTATGGCGTTTTTATTTCCTAATCCCTTGCAACCTTTCGGCATCATTACAAGTATGTAACTGGTATTTGGCAAGCCTTGTGTGCGCTCTTCATACCCTTTATGGTTATGTAAACGTATTGATGAGGATCATCGGGAAATATACTTGTGCGATATCGACATTTATCTGGAGTTGATTGTTTGAAGTCCAGAAAGAAATAACCATGTGGTTGAGATGTGGCATCGTGATGGGCGTCCTGTATAAGGCGTGGGTCTTTAGGAAAAATCTGACGCGCAAGATGCTGAATTTGAACCCTATCTCGAGGATTTTTAAAAGCGACCATATAGTTTGCATTTAGAGAAATGTCTCTTTGACCTTGTCCTCTACAATTGTGTAATAGGAAAACTCTCTCATTAAATCATAGAGAATGATAAGTTTAGGCCTCGGATCAGTAGAATAATCAGAAGACTGTGGTAATCTCTCGCGAAATTCTATCTCTTATCCGTATTTCTTATGGGCCGTCTGCCACTCTAAATAATAGAAAATTATACGATCGATTTTTTTCGCACATTCCATTGAGATTTCGAAGAAACTTCTTTGCAAAGACAGTTTTACCACAAGCTGTTGGACCACATGTCAGTGACGTGAACGGATGCTTCCAGCGCGTGTCCATATTGAAAAATGATGCATCATTGGTACAACATTGTAATTTATACATAATAATACTTATTGACTCGATTATAAAATATCTTAGCTTATGTAGGAACCTATGATTTTAAATTAAAGTTACATTTTTTTATATATATATCTATTTGAAAAAACTTATTATTCTCAACTTGATTAGCTAACTTGTCCCGATGTCAGGGCTTCGAGCTAATACCCCTGACCCAACACGTCGAGTATGAGCTTATCTTTCGACGTCCCGCGCCTCTTCCTCACGCCTAGAAAAAATGCGCAAAAATCTAATTTTCAGCTATATTAGGGTTGTTTGAAATAAGTAGAGACATATAATTGAAATTATACTATTCACAATGTAATTGTTTTATTTTTTCAGTAATTGTATATGATTAATCATGGTTTTAATGATATTAAAAAAAATGTATTCTTTGAGATAATAATCATAGACACACTCATGTTTTTATGTGCTATTCAACAAAACATTATGAACATGTATAAGCCTACAATAATTTTCTTTTTTAAAAACAAATTATGAAATAGAAGCAAAATTGAGTAATCCATATATTCTTCATCATCGATGATTTTTTCAGGCAAGAAACCAAAGTCCACTGGATACATTGTTTCATCCAATACTCGACCACTAAAACAGAAGCTTGTATTACTGGACGATTCAAGGAGCCATTCTAACATCATAAAGATAAATGTTTTCAATACTTGTGCACAAAAATACCCTATAAAATAAAACCAAACAGAAAAAGCGTACGTAAGCGTTTATCTATTCAGTGTCAAGATTCTTTCTTACAAAGATGCGTAGGAATGAGAGATTTTATTTTTTATATTTAGAAAATATACAATTCAGGAGACTATTTATCTAATGAGTTTTCTACATAACAAAATGGGAGAAAATTATGATTATCAATGAACCTCCTTTTTGTGCAAACTGGCCGGCAGATTTTATGTTCATTTTTTGTAACTACATCGTGATATGCGGTTCTGCGAATTGCTCTATAGTTTATTGTAATCGGGGCAGCCTTATTAACTACGAGATCACAAATAGATTCAAAGTTCATGAGCTGAGAGTTTATGTAGTGTAAGGTAAGACCTTTCACTTTACAGACATAGTTCTCCTGACCATTTAGTCAGCGTACATTGAATGCGTAGAATTTAGGACCACCTGAGACGACGGTTTCAATAAAACTTCCAGGACCATAAACTTCAAGCTCATCTGTCAATACGCCTAATAAACAACCTGTATCTGGGTAGTACTCGTTAGGCTCATTATAACAGACAAAAATTATGGAATCAGTATCAAAGTAGAGTACACTGCGATTTAATTTGTTCAAATAACCATGAAATTTCAAGCATGCTTGCGCGACCGCGTACGCGGCATATTACTACTTATGTAATATGCGAAGGGGCTACGGCTTCATCCTTATAAGCCCATGAAGCAAATACTCTCATGGTCACCACAGGAAGAATTCAAGCATAACTTAGCCAAAGAACGGAGACTAGGAGTTTTTAAAGTATTTTCGGGATCGAGCTGAATACCTTCAAAATCAAAAATCTTTTGGATATACGCCTTTTCCTGCTCATCAATAGTACCTGTCTTTGTGAGAAGATTATTTTATGTTACCTCATACTGCCAGATTTCAAAAATGCGAGTTATCTTATGGCCTTCTTCGACCATCGCTTTGAGTTCGACGGAAACCCATGTTTATCCTATTTCCCGCTCACCTGTGTCATTTAATGTGAACAGTATTGCTGTAATTGTAACATACAGCAAGTATAACACAAGGCAAACATGAGTTTTCGATGCATACGAACAGGAAGGACAGGTAAATACTTATCCATAGGCGGTATTACTCGACATTTAACTAAACCCTCGCCATTACTTAAATTATTATCAAAACCAGTGAATGTGTTACAGTCATCACCAATATACACTTTGGGATGGCCAATAAGAAATTTACTGTATTTTGAAATATATGGATACAGGGAGCAAACGTCCAGAAAAGAAATTTTGGTTTTCCTTTTACCCCATAATAGGAAAATGTATCACCCGTTCGTCCTCCATAAAAAGTATCCATATCAAAATCGCACTCCCACATCTTCCACGTGTTCGTACGAAGTGGTCATTCATACTTTCTGAATTTTTTCCTACACCTAGTTTTTTTTATCTCAATTTGAGTTATTACAACGAGGAAAGCCATGCCAATAACAGCCATAACACTGATAAACAGTTTTATTGCCAAGGCCATCCTCATGATAACCGTCAACTAATACTCCTTCAAGTAATCGAAATTCTAGAGCTCGACCTGCATGTATGATTTCTTGTTCAAGCTCACGCTCTACAGACAAGAGCCATTCGATAGATTTTTTTGAATGCTTATTTGCTAGTCTATAACCCCCATTGGGTAGACGCCTATTAAATCAGGTTTTGAATCATTTTTCCGAAATACAACGGAGTAGGCTAAAGATGTAGTGAAACTTTCAATTAAGAAATCGACATCCGCTTCTTCAGTGAATAGCGATCGAAAAGCTAGGCAAGCTTTACGCAGAATGTCAACGTCATTAATGCAATAACTTCTAATTTAATTTTTAAAATTAAAAATGTAATTTAATTTATTGCATTCTTCGTACCACTTTGAAAAACTTTTACGACTTTCTGAGGACATTTTGCCAGGAGAGTGATACTCTACATCAAGTAATTTACCTATATAAGACTTATTTTGTGGTGTATTAAAAAGATAAGGAAAAGTACCTTTCTTTGCTTCGTCTAAGCCAAAGGCAGCTGGTATAGCATTTAAGGGCATATGCAGATAGTTTAGACTGTCGACAAATCGCGTTTTATTGGCAGTCATTAATATTACACTGGTGCCATTCAAAATAAGTTTCGGAGGCTCATTCGTTCCATGCTTTTTGACCAAATAAGTAAGGATAAATTAAGCATCGAGACCCTTTGAATTGTGTGCAATACATACAGTACGGGCATACACCATACCATTTGCACCTTACATCTGGATCCAGATCATGTATACATTCATCACATACCTGCTGTGCAACACACAAATTAGGTTTGTGAATGTTTGTTGATTCGTCTCCTATGACTTCCTCACACTGTTGTGTTTCGAAATCGTAAAAGATATAAGCTACTCTTTTCTTCTGCCATACATTGCCTTTAGTTTTTTTTTTAGTTTAACAGGTATCATGAAGCAAACGTGATTACCACGTCAGAGTTTTTTACATGTACTACAACCTGAAAACCCATATATATTTACATAAAATTAAGTAGTTAAAAGCACCCGTCACAAATTTTCGACACTGAAAAGATACTTTTTCCGGTACAAAATGAATCAGGAAGTGTGTGCTTTCTGAAACGTTGTTTTCCATAAAAGTATCTGAGACAGTCTCCACATTTAATATTATCATTCATATCATTAGAGATAATATCAGCCTTACAGGATGGTGAGCTGTAACAAGCGTCACATCAAACACCTGTTATCGGTTTTTTGATGGTATGCTTTGTTACAGGGTATGCAAAATTTGTGTGCTGCTCCGGCACCAATTGAATTTAGAATTGCACCATATTGGTTTTGAGGGTGCTCGTCATATGATAAATAAATTATTTGTTCAAATGCATCCCTTGCGCTTGTGATTACGGAGGTACCATCGTGAAAAGCCTTTTCTTCTCCCTTCCCAAAATATTTAAAATTATACACTACTATTGTTATTTATGGCCTTGTTAAATAATTTTGATAGGCGATCAGCTGGGGTAAACCACATCCACTCTCTGGCATTATTACCCCAGCGCTTCGCGTGAGCTCTTAGGCTGCCTTAATCTGAACTCTACCGGATCTTTTGCGCATACTCTCCCACACTTTTTCAAAATTTGCGTTATTTCTATCTGATTGGAGGTCAGCATTCGCGATGGCTACAACTATATTTTTTTCTACCCATACTAGCTGGTACGCGTGTCCGGGTAATTTCTACCACAAAAGGATTATCTATGTTGAAACTTATGGCACTTTGTACAACGGACTCTACAAGTTTCTATAAGTCTTTAAAATAAAGATCTGCCCAAAACACTAACCCCAGAAGATCACTCTCTTCACACCAAGAAGTGATGTGATCGTAAATGTCCAAAAAAACCTGCTTCTTACCAAGTAATAGGATTATTTTTACCAGCAGGTGTAATTTCAAAAGTTATTTTACTCCCAGTTGTCGCGAATTTTTTAATGAATTGGTCACTTTTATTCATTTTAATAATAAAGGGGGACTCATTATTAATTCTCTCATTCCTACCTATTGACTGTGCATCCTGCATGCCCGGTGTAGAAGGCCTGACAGCCTCCGTAGCCCAGGATAGACCAGCAATTGCTTCAGCTACGGCGATAGGTTGGAATCTCCTTGATTGATCGGTAATCATATCCTGTTGCGTCGTATCAACTACCCTCAATAAACCTGCAATGATGTTTCAGCCTGTCTTATATTGGGCGTTGAACCCCAACTCGTTGGATCGTGTTGTGAGATACGGAAAAATAAATAAAATGTTTTAAAATCATATTTTTATCCCCCACAGAGTTTAGAAAAAAGTTACACATAATTTGACTTAACTCCTCAGCTTCTTTCTCCTCTTCTTCCTCTTTCTTTCTTCTTCTCTTCTTTACGTCTTTTTACCCTCCACTCATCCTTTTTCTCCTTCTCTCTCCTCAAGCGCTCTTGCTTTGCAAAATCTTAAAAAATATGCTGGGTTTTTAGAGCCAATGCTTCTGTCGCATCATTCTCTCTTGATTTCTCAAATTCCTCCTTATAAGCTATCTTTTGTTTCGCTCTCTTTTTTCTTCCATTTTCATTTGCTTATCTTTTTCCTGCGTAGCTTTCCTCAACCCCCTAACAGCTTTTCTCAGACTCTCCTCCTCCTCCTGTTTTTTATTTTGCAGGTCCTCTACATTTTGTGATAGTGGTATTAAATCTGCATCATCTTCTTCCACAATAGTTCTGCAATAAAGAAACAAAAAGTTAACATATATAAATTATTTCATTTTCACTTACAAACATATTATAATTAAAAACATTAAAAGTATACGTGATACTTTACGTACCTATAATCACATGTAGCTCATCAATTTTGAAGTTCGTTTCCCTTTGTATCACCTCATATCTCCTGATGGCCATAAGGACAGACACATCGTCTCCTTTTACAGTTGCATCATCTGCAATCCCGGCGAGACGTCTCAATGTGTCACACTGGATGACATAATCTCTTATTTCAGCTAGCACTGTAGCTCGGTCATCCTCCTGCTGATTTACGCTATCTATCACGTCTATTTGCTTATTGTGATACATTTTATTTAGAACTCACAAACTGAAGTTAATTTTTTTATATAAAACTTGTACTGACTTTGATACACTTTTTTATATGACTCCACGATGCATAAAACTTAAAAACTTAAAAACACTGGATATTATTTGGCGAAAAGTACACGGTGATGACAATTCTGATGTTGCATGAGAGAGCAAACTGACTAGACTGACTTCATGTCCAGGAAATGCAGATATAGTGTGTGTGTGAAAATGGTGAAAATTCTTGTAAAAAAAAAAGTTTCTGTGCCTGCACTTGCTATGAAAAAGCTAGTTTCATTAGTTTGAAAAATATTTTGTTGTGTGCGAATGAGTATTTTGGAATGCTTACAAATTTGTGTAGTTGAGTAGAAGATTGCGTGTCTCAAATTGTAAAATTATTACCTAAGCATTACATTTCTATGAAAATAGCTGAACCATCAGAGAGTTATATTTTTGAGTTAATGATCCATGAGAAGTGTGACGAGTTCAAAAATGTAATCCACAAATATTTATCGTCGAAATTCAAAGATTGTTACATTGATATTATATATCACGAGATCGTTGAGGTATAGTTGACCCATGTCACCTTTACTGTAAAAAATAATATTTTAAAAAGAATTGCACTCAACTCAACAGGTTAAGTCATCCTAAAAAACAAGTTAAAAAGAATACGTGTATGTACTTTAAAATTTCCTAATACAATAAAAACCATTGAGCTTATATCACTATGTTTTCTTTCCTCGTCCTTTCCTTTTATTAGATAATATATTCAGTTTTCAGATGGGCGGTTTCAGGGTTATTTTTATCTCTGCAGATTTTACCATCTTCCGACGACAGATGCTTCGAGTCCCACTCTTCTCTGAAATCAGCTCTAAACATGACCAGAGAGTATAATCTCGAATAAAAGATTTGAACAGCCTGGTAGACCAGAATTGAGATGCATAACATATAGTTTTTATTAAAACATCATTTCCAGCGTTAGAAAAGAAGTAGAATTTATGGGAAATAAAAAATTATTCAAATATTAAATTTAAAAATATAGCTAAACTGAAAAATATCTAAATTCTATAAAAACTTTTATTTAAAAAAATTAAGACCTTTTTTTAGCCATTATTTGATATAGTTAATAAATTTTTGTAAAATGGTTTGTAAGAATAAAAAAGTACACAATCTCCTAATAAAAATTAATTTCAAGCTTCACTCTTGAGTTGCATCTTGGCTGTTAGAGAGAAGCGGGGACTAATCTTACCGATACAAATGTGGTCTATCTGACAACAGAATGTAGGGTAGGTTGGGGATAGTCGGTCCATACTGGGGCCGTACTACTTACATTCCTGTGAAAATTTCCGTGCAATTTCATGTCAAGTAGATGTTGGTGGAATTTTTCAACTCCTGCCTTCTTCACTTCGGTTAAAATTCAGGCCAAGGGTCACAGCTGCCTGCTCCGTGGCTTTGTGGAAGAACACTCCTTTGCCAATCATCTCGTGATTCTGAACTATTTTTAGGATAGGATATTCACCATTTGCAACGGTGTAAGCTGCACTTGGAACAATTCGGTTACAAAGACATTGGAAATTCAGAAGTCCGCGTTCGCCTTGACAGCGTGAGATGTATAATTGCAGAACAGATGAATTGACATGCAAGCTTTTATGCACATGCATGATCTTACGTGTGGTGATATCAGGGGCTGTAAGCTCGTTCTTCGTCCAGTGAACTACCCCAAACGAGTACAGTAGAACCGGGACGGCAAGCATGTTAGTCGCAGATACCTTGTTCAACACCGACAGATTTGAAGGCCAACTCTGCCAAAGAAAACACTTGTAACTGCTTCGGAGAAACTCTTTAACTGATGTTACGTCCTGAATACGGCTTTAAGGCACGCCCAGGTATTTATACTTTTCTCCAGTGTTAAGACGTTTAATAGCACTTATATTCACAACCTCAGGGTCCTTGGTAACGCCAACAATCTTTCCTTTCTTCTGATGAATTTCGGCATATATATCCAATTCAAAGTCCATCCCACTCTCTCCTGTGTACTCCTTGACGATATTTACAGCAGTTTGATATTTGTTTTCAACAGAGGCATAGATCTTCAGGTCATCCATATAATATACATGAGTGACCTTATGCTCGCGATCGTTAGTATCGCCACAGAGGTATCCAGAAAAATTTCGTAGTACCTGAGGTAGAGGCAGAAGTTTGATGAAAAAAAAACAAAGGGCTTATGGTATCTCCTTCAAAGACGCCCCTCTGGAAGGTGACATTGCTCGTTGTTACACGATAATTTCTAGATGAGATAGTAAATCTTGTTTTCCAAAGTGGCGTCAATCTCTATGCATCTCACCATGTGTGGATGCACCTCCAAGCTTTGCAACAGACAGATGATAAGTCTATGAGAGGTTGATTCGAAAGCTTTCCGTTAGTCAATTCAGGCCATTGACAGGCCGCGCTGATGGACTGAAGCGTCTTTACAGACGCACCTGTCAATTAGCAGGTTCTCTCGAGATCCTGCGACAACTTTTTTCGAACCACGTTGTTCGTACATCTCTCGCCACACAGGCTCAATTCTTCGGACAATCCGGTTGTTCAGGAGAGCTGAAAAAATCTAACCCAGTGAGCTCGAACAAGTTAATGGCTTGTAATTTTCTGGGTTGAACAAGTTGCCTTTTTTAAGTAGGAGTATAGTGCGTCCTCATGCCAGTCACTGCGGAATGGTCGTTTCAGACTTTAAATATAAGGTGACTATGCGGGCCAAATGTTGGTATGTAGAAGTAAGCTTCTTTCACCAGAAGTTCTTAATATCATCTGGTCCTGCAGCGAAAAAGTTCTTCGTGCCTCTATGTGTTTTTTCAACCTCTTCAGCAGTAATTGATGAACATTCCTTCTCAGACGTTATAGGGTTGTCACAAAACGAGAAATTGTTGATACTCCCTGATCCATCTTTCCCTCTTCTGTATTCTCTTTCTTGCATCAGATGACACATGTCTTTTGTCAACAATGAGCTGCCTCATTGCGAGTATATACATATATACATATATATATATATATATATATATATAGTGTAAAGCCATGAGATACCCTACAATACCCCCCCCCCCCAAATGAATACATTTTTAGCGTGGCGGAAAGTTTATTCATTTTAAGGAACTTTAAGGATCACGGGAGGTGTCTCCAACAGGAAATCAAGCATGCAACCTCTTTACTTTTAATCTCTAATTCATAAAATATAAAAGTGCATTTTCTTATACATGTAGTAGGTAGATCAATAAGTCCACGTATTAGTAAATATATTTTTTTTATGTGTTTTAATTTTTTTTTTTGTATGGGGTAATCCTAAATAATTTAGATCATTTTTTCATATATAATATCTCGAGCTCACTTCTTCTTGCATATATATATATATATACTTATTGTATTATTTTATTTTTTTTCTATTTTCTATTAATCTAATAAGTGTCTTTCTTATGGCTTTCTTTTTAGTTAAATTTTTTATATACCCTCTTTTGAAAGACCTTTCTTTCGTATACATAATATAACGTAGCTACCTAAAATTACTTATTATATAATAGATGTATGCGTGCACATAAAAATTCCAAAGCGCTTACATTGAGAGTATTGTTTATAACAGTATTGGATTCGGGTTGCTTACTCAGACATTGGCATCGGTACTAGGTTCATCCTCTCTATTGATGAAGAGTTGCAAATCTTGCGTGTGATATTATCCCTTGTCTGTCTGAGTGCTGGGATCGTGGAGAATAAACGTTCCGGGGTAAACAACCGATTTAATTATGAAAGGGGCGTCATAAATCTGCATAAACTTGGCTATCTTTTTATTTACCTTGTCGGATTAATTAAGCAACTTGATGCGCACAAGAGCGCCTTCCTTCAAATTCACAAGTTTATGTGTTCTTTTGAACCTTTCAGCTCTTCTTTTTCCTTTTCGGAGGATTCCTTCTCGTACTAACTCTATCTTCCGATGTACAACAAGTGTAATTTTACTCACTTAATAAAATTGAAGTTTTGAATTCAATCTTTTGAAGATAACTATAAAAAATAAAGCCAAGGTGCTCAACGACTTCTTAAAAGTATTTTTATTCTTTTTTATAATCTATATGATAACCATAGAATCTCATAAATTTCACTTAAAAGCCAATCAAAGGTTTGGAGCACCGATTTTTCTGGCCTTGCAATGAATGTAAGACTGAGCTTTGTCAGAAAAATCAAAAAGATTTTGAATTTATTTAAAAAATTAATATACTACAAAATTGCTACTTTCAAATCACTCACTCCGAAAGGCATGGACACAAATCCTAATTGTTTAAACTAGGTTGTCAATATTTCGTCTTCCTTTGTTATAGGAACGTAATTAATTCAATTTACGACAACTTCAGCATACCTCCATATATCTTGACTTTGCGAAAAATAGGTTCGTTTTATTTTGAAACTCAAGCATATTGAAGACGGAGAGATTTGAGAATTTCGCCTTCGGGAAACCCAAACAAAACTTTAAACATTTCGCAAATTGATTGACCAATCAAAAATTTAACTTTTTTTTTGTAAAAAATCATCTTTTAATGAAATATTTTTATCCCTATGTTAACTTTTCTAGTATGTCAATTGATCTTCCAACGAAACCTGATAGGTTAAAAATTGTATATAACATTATAAGTTGTTAATAAACTTTCAAGTTATCACCATTTGTCGTTACCGATACTATTTTAATAATAAATTTCAACCATTTTGAAACAAAATAATGTTTTTCCATAATAAGCTGATATACTGTTGAATTTGTTTGAATAAATTGTTGAAAATAATTAAATACAATCTTTAACAGAATATTTATGATTTCTAGGCCTGCCATAATTACTTTTGACTGAAAATAAAAGATTCAGATTTAAAGCAGAAAATATCATATCGTTCAAATTAACTATTTTTCCGCTGTATTTTTTTAAGTATTGTTAAACACAAGAACAAATAAAAAAATTAGTCAAAGTAGGCGTAAAGTGCCTACAAGGAAAGGTTTCGTAGCTGTATGTCCTTATATTTTGGGCCCTTGTCAATTTGGAGCCCTATTTTAATTTTTGCCCCTATGTCTATTTTGGGCCCTTCGCAAATTTAGGCCCTATATCAAATTTTAGGTCCTATGTCAATTTTGGGCTTTACACCTATTTTTAGCCGTATGCCTATTTTGGCCCCTATGTTTATTTTGAACCCTACGTCCACTTTGGGCCCCATGTCTATTTTGGGCGACATGTCTATTTTGGGCCACATGTCTATTTCGGGCCGCATATCAATTTTGGGCCACACAATATTTAAGCCACATGTTAATTGTTTGACACATGAAAATTTTGGCCGCTATGTCAGTCTTGAGGCCTATGCCAAATTGAGGCTCCATGTCCATTTTGGGCCCTATCTCCATATTGGTTCGTACGACGGATGGACACCCGACCGAAACTATAAGGGTTTCAGCCCAGGGCTACGAAACCCTAAAAATTGGCTTTCTTACGTTTGTGATGAATTTAGTGCAGAGAATTTCTAAAAAAAATCTTGAATCGGTTAATAAATGTATTCTTTGGACGAATTTGCCCGCAATAATTTATTCCTGGACTACTTTGGGCCGTTGCGATTGAGATTAAATGTGCACACTTCAGTTGAAAAGTTCATTACTCGGAAAACAGAAGAGGGTACGAAGTTTTTTTTTCAATAAAATATAAAATCGTGGGGAATAACTTGCACATGAAGAAGAAACCAAAAGAAATACAAGCTCAAAACGAAAAATAGAAATAAAAAATTCTTCAAAATTTTTTTACTCCAAATTTAGAATTTTTCAGTTTCTTCTCTATGGAAAAAAGTACTGAATTTTACATAACATCTACATATGCTATTCTCACAGGTCCAAAAATTTCTCCCATAGTTTTTGAATTTTTACGAAGATATTTCATTAAAATACGTTACCTACATAACAATATTATTTTCCTCAGTTTTAAGAAAATCGCTTATATCTATAACGAATCCAATACTTCTGATCTGAAACCTCACTAGTTGAAGTTCTTTGAAGCTCAGAGTGACTGATTCAGATCAATCACCTGTCAAAATCATAAAATGCCCAAACAAGAAATATCTTGAACTTGTTTTCCAGCCAGCTTTTAATTTTAAAATTTTTTTTTAGTCCATAGACCGTGGCTTACTAATTAAACTTTGAACTTGAAATCTACAATTGAGTTTCAAAGGAATTTATAATTTTTTTTTAATATATTGAAATAGAAATAACATGATCAATTTTGTTGAAGAATATTTACCTGATGTAGGGATGCCTCGACTAGTGAACGCCGTCGCTCCTCATCTTCCAGGCGACGACGAGCATCTTCTAGCTGACCAGCAATTTGGGTTCTCAAGTAAATAACATTTTCAATGTTCACCTATAAAAGAAAAAGTGTATAATATATTTTTTGTAAATTAAGATTATTACAGATTATAGAACTACGCAAAACTTCTATGATAAAAAATCTTAAAAATTAAAATATACTTTATTTTACCTTAAGATCCTGTACTTCTTTTGTCAATTCAATATTTTCTTGCGACAAACGAGTTTTGTGACTGGTGATATCAACGATAGTACGATTTATTTCCTCGATTTTGACGTTAAGTTCCGATACATGAATTTCTAACTTTTCGACTGTTTTCATCGACATAATCTTTTCTTTCGTGACATTGTCGATTTGAGCGAGGAGTTCATACACCTCTTGTTGGAATTTTGACTTTTCTTTATCAGACCTGAAAGAGATAAAGATTCATGAATACAGGCAACTTGACATATGGCCTCGATTCTTTGAACGGCAGCGGCAAGATCTTTTTATAACATCGAGATATTTTATTCAAAGTATATCCTATGCATAAAGCCCTACGATTAGTCAACGAGATTCATATTTATTTTTTATTTTTAAAAGCACTTGTAATTTTGGTTTTATTTATCGAAAATGCTACGAAAAAAAATTAAAAATTCAAATTTTTTGCAAAACAATGTGAGGTACGAAAAAAAATCCAATGAGGAATTGCAGCTCTTGAAAATTCCTACAAATTGTTTAAATTATTTTTTGATATGACTCGTAACTTTAGTTTTATGTATCTGAAATACTATGAAAAAATTGAAAATTCAAATTTTGAGCCAAAAGACGCGAAGCATGGGTTTTGGAGGAATTTAAGATTTAAAAAATGCATACAAAATTTATTGGAACCATTTTTCGACAGATCTCGTCGTTTTTAATTTATTTATCAAAATTTATATGCAATAATCGAAAATTCCAATAGTTCGTCAAAAGACGCGAGATACGTAAAAAGTGTAAAAGAAGACTAGTAGGAGTTTTTGTTTTATCCGTCTAAAATGCCATGAAAAAAATCCTATTTTCAGCATAACATAGCAGAAAATAAATATACATGTATATATAAAAATCTCTGTCGAAAATTAAGAGCAAAGCGCGAGTGTCACGATGAAAATATATGTACCTCAAAGCCTACAGTTCTTCGAGACATTTAATTTTACATAACACTTAATTACACAGAAAATGCAGGATATAAAGATGCATAGGGAAACTGGGATCTAAAACAGATGTTTTTGCTAAAGTGATATTTAGGTATTCCCAGTGCAAAGAATAGATGTCCGGGTGCGAGATCTGATAGACACCCTGGGTTTTGTTTTAAATAATATTAAGAATGTCTTCAAATATTTATAAACTTAGTACTGAAGCTTGACACACATAAACAACATAGAATATATGTTTATATTTGAAATTATTTTTAGGATAACGTTTTGTTACTTGCGCCTCACAAACTAATTATGTTAGTTTAGTGTGAGCCTCACTTTGTCAGGTAACATCGTCATACACAAAACCGGACTTTAACTAGGTCATCATTTGACATTTGATTATTTCGTGGGTTTTGAATTTAAGTCAGCATGTCCCATATCACAGAAAAACCTAAGTGTTATCTTTACTCTGATTTCAGGGGAAAGATTACCTGCAAAAAAATTACCCCAGGTGGGTTCTCTTTACCCTGACATCTCAGGTATTTGGCTATGTTTACCCACGTTGTAAGGGTATTTGTCAATGTTTACGTCGAAAAATTGGGAAACCTGACATCGTCTACTTGCAACGAGCAACACGTCACATGTTTAAACCCAAAACAGTCTGACTAAAGATAAAACAACCCAGTAATTTCTTTCGAAATTTAATTAAAAGCGTATAATATTTTGCACGGACGAGCTAATTCACCGCCAAATTTGCAAATACAGCTGTTTGCAGAAGACGACTAAAATTTGCGGCCGATAGTGATGGCTAGTGGCGGCGACGTCTGCTATTTGGATTATACCAGTCCTTGATAACCCAGTGTTGAAGTGTTAGTTTAAGCAACATTTTGAAGTGCCAGGTACGTTTGTAGTATTTGGGTGTAAAATAAAAGAAAACATCGCTTCTTAAATAACAAAAAGCTAAGGAAACTGTAGATAATGCCTTGTGCCTGCTTGCACAATAACAGCTACTTCCAACTCACTGTAAAATTTACTGCTTACCCTTGAGAACAGGTAATACGAGGGCCATTTAAAAAGTTTCCACATTATTTAAAAAATGTAAGTAATTGAATGCATTATTTTTTACGTTCTTGACTTTTTATTATATTACATGTTAATAAATATAAATTTAATTTAGAAATAAAAAGGAGCAAATTTAACTTTACCAAGATTATTGAATGACGTTTTCATTCATGTTTTCCCGTTAGCATACATAGAAATCGCTTAGGAAACTGTTTTGAAATATTTAATCAGTAACCCTTTTCTCAATTAATTTGTTTTTACGAAAATAACATCTAGTTTACTAAAAAAAAGTCTGCCTGCTGGGCGGGCACATTCTAATCGCGCACTACGCGCGCGGCTCGCTACTCTTGGAAGTTTGAGTGCGCCTAAGTCGCGCGACCGTTGGTTCTCGCGCTTCGCGCTCGATAATATATTTATCTTGCGCTTCGCGCTCGATGATGTATTTACCTCGCGCTACGCTCTCGGTCTTTGTATTTTCCCCACATTTGCGCCCAGACCTTTTAAAATTAAAAAATTTAATTAATTAAATTTAAAAAAAAAACGAACACATTCTCATCACGTATCTCGTGCTTCGCACTCGATTTTGTTCGAAATCAGAGCTTTTCTACATTAGGTTCAACACTATTATATAAAATGTTTATCATATTCCATTCTGTATCTCAAGCTGGTACTGCTTATTCAGATTTTGCAAAATAATGTACAAACTTTATTTTTCATGATTACTTTAATATTTGCTCCTTATTTTGCACTAATTTTTATTCTCAGCTACCCTGAAAAATATATCATTTCAATAAATCTATATTATCACAATTCATAATACGCATTGGTATTGAAACATGCGTATTTTCATTGTCTTCCTTTTATAATTATAAAAAAGTGTGCATCCTATTCAAAAAATGCTGTTATTATACATTTTACTGCAACTGGTGTCGTTTCTCCATACATTTTATTTGTTTACTTTCAACGTTTTTTTTTATGATTTAAACTGAAAATACACATACTAGTGGAAAGTGGTTCTGAGCAAATTTGCAGATATAATTTAGGGGAAAATTTTGTTAAATAAAAAGTTATTGTAGCTTTTGCCGTTTTTCCAAAAAGTAAATTTTTAATTTTTGATGCATTTTCATAACAAGAGTTTGTAACGAATTTGTAGATCTTTTTTGGTTAAACAACTTTTGTCTTTTCATTATGAAGAACAAATTTGTACATTCTCTTTGAGTGAACAAGTTTGCCTATTATTTTTCTTTCTTTCCTTTTGTCGGTTTCCAAAACATTAAATTTTTTTGTTTTCAATGTTATTTTTTAAGAATAAAATGAAAACTAAGCGTCTTATCGAAAAATTGTTAGTGAAAAATGTGTAGCTGTTTTTCGGATAAGCAACTTCTGTCTATTCATTTTTTCTCATAGCTTCTGTCGTTTGTCCAAAAATTTAATTTTTTATTTTTAATGTTGGTTTTCACGAATAAAACAAAAGCTACGCATCCTATCAAAAAATGATTAATAACAAATATGTAGATACTTTTTGGGTGCACAAATTTTGTATTTTCATATTTTTTTGTATCTTGCATAAGTTGACCGCAAAATGGAATGTTTAATTATTTTTTGTGCCATCAAAATTAGAATTTTCGATTTTTCTAAGAAATTCAAAAAGTTATTATGATAATCTTGTAGGGCGCTCAAAAAGAAACGTTTATCTCCTCTTGACTTTTTTTTCATATCATGCGTTGTTCGGCTTAAAATGTTAATTTTCGTTTGTTTTTTTGGATTTTGAAAATGCTATAACTCTGATAATTTTCTTTTTATCGAAAAATATCATAAGATAAATTGTTTGTCTTTTTGAGTACTACTAATAACCATACATAGAATTTTCAAATCATGAAAAAAAGTGGTTTCAAAAATTTGCAAAATGTGCTGACTTTTTGCATTTTTATCCAAAATAGTCGGTTAAAGAACTGGTTCTTTCTTTTTGAGTCATCAAAAAGTATGCCAAAGCACAATCCAATCTGATCAACCTTTCGAAAGTTATCGTGCCTACACGATACTAAAGACTAAAGACTACAGACTACAGGCTACAGACGGACAGACAGACAGACTGACACCTTCGTGAAAATAATTTTTTCTGAATCAGGGGGCCTCAAAACGTGGAGATTTGAAGAAAAACGACTATGTCAAATTTTACATGAAATCAATACCTTCTCATTAGGATGAGAATGTAAAAAAAGTGGTATAGTCTGATTGCTTTCAATGCAAAAACAGGAAGTGATGGGACAACTGGCACCGCACTGGAAATATTAAGATCTAATCGAATTAGGATACCAAGGGATCGCCATCTTGTTTTCAGATGCACAGTGCTGAAAATAAATAAATGAATGAAGAATAAATAATTAAATCCCATAATAAATAATTAAATCCCACAATAAATAATTGAATTCCATAATAAATAATAAGTATATAAATCCCATCTTGTTTACCGACAGGTGCCAAAGGCGCGGAAATTCAAAACATGCTTTGATCAATAATATTCGGAATCTTATCTATTAGGTTTATTTTATTATTTTTCTTTTTATCCTATATTTATAAATATTGCAATTAAATTTATGAAGCAAACAAATCATCACGTTTTCAGTAGCTGAAAAATATGTGAGGATTTAGGATTTTCTAATAGCACAAGGATGCCTTCTCATGAAGGAAAATTTCGGAGTTCAAAAAATGATTTATAAACCATTCAAACTCCTAGTAATTTTACTTCTTGCATGAAAATTGTTTTATACTCTGAGTTAATTTTCCAAGCTGAAGAAAATCAAGATAACAACCTTCACATAGTTTGGATAAGTATAGTTATTAATTTTATTCTTGATGTTTTGCATCGAAAAATTAACTTCGAATAGAAAAAAATTTTAAGGGAAGAAATTAAATAAATAGGAGCTGAAATTTTTTAGAAATAATTTACCAAAATCCAAAGGTCTTCTCCAAGAAAAGGCAACCTGAGTTAAAAATGTTTTTTTTCTTCTAATTTTCAGTTTATTTATAATTAAAGATAAATCTTGAATCTTGATAAATCATAGTTCATTCCTAATAGGTTCCTACTATGAGTATTTTTCTTAATTCATATTTTCCCTATCGACATAAATTTAGATTTATTTTATAATTGGAAAGAGTTTTTCCTATATAAAAAAACACGCATTATATAATTCATAATATATTAAATTGTGGAAATAAACTAGACAAATATAAAGGATTGTATGTCTATGAAAAAAATGAAAAAATTGAAAAATATTTGAATGTCGAGATTCACAAGAATCTCTCGGGGGTTTTCTACAATACCTATCAAACTATCAAGAAATTGTTACCATCTCTAAGAAATTTTTCAGCTTTTATACTTCAAGTCTTTGAAAATATACTGCAAGTACCTAATTTTTGTGAAGTACTTTATCCATCGGTTTCCGTCAAAACACTATTTTTATAAATACTCTTTTGATACGTATTTTAAAACAGAAATCACATTAAATCATTATTTTCCGAACTAATAGAAGCCATTTCACGCACAAATTAATATCAAACCCAAAAAACACGGGCGTTATTTGTGATAGTTACCGTGCTCCGCACCGGCGTCATAACCCACTTCCCCTACTATAAGTACCCTTCTTCGCTGCGTGGAAATGTTGGCCAGGCACGTCGTTCTGTTAGAAGAGATTATCACGAATAATTACCCATAATCTATCGAGGGAAATCATACGGTTCGACTCATTGAAAAAATTGATATTGACATATAATGTTTCTGAACGTTCGTAGAGTTGAATTTTACTATTTATAACTGCCTTTCTAGACATTATAATGAGCGCTGGTGCACGCTGAAACAATGGCATGTGAACTGCAAATCAAAATGCCGTTTTTTAGGCAAATTTATTCTACAGATATATTCCTTATATTGCTATTTTTGATCAAAATTAAGAGAATGAATCCATCGTTTTGTCTGTCGAAAATTTCCTGAGGAGTAAAATATAAAACTGTCAAACTTTCAGGGTATCTGTAGACAGTCAAACTTTGATTATCCCATAAAGTTTTTCCATGGTACCTTGTATGATTTATGTTTTGAAATACTTGAAAACTAGCGTGAAATTACTCCCATTTTACGGTGTTCGAAACAATAAGACGATAAGAATGAAGGGCTCAAATTAAGTTCGATAGCTGAAAACGAACGAAGGAGTTTAGAAAGATCCCTGGATTATCGAAATCAATATCTTTGAACCTTTTCCATATACCAGGGATATCATATAGTTGACACACATTATAAGTATAGCTAGAATAAAGATATGAAGAATAGGTGTTTGAAGGAAATATCGGAGCAGCATCGGTGCATTCCGGGAGCACCGAAATAAAATGACGACAGTCTCATCGGCAGCAGTGATAGACATTTGAGGAGTTTTACCACTTAAAATGCACCCAGAGCACCTATACACTATCTGGTTGTCCAACCCACGCGGGAAGGACGTACATCCAAAGGCACACTGAGGCAGTAAGAGTGCTTTATTGCCATCTCTGTCACTTTTACGGCATTAGTCCCGATACAGCTTCGCCAACCGTTCCTAGGTCAACAGAGTCAATTTTAGAGAATGAGAAGTGCCGAATATGCTTGAACTAGATATTTTCCATAACTACGAGAAACGAATCATGTTCGTTATCGAATTTTCAGCACCAGCCGACAACGGAATCACAGTATAAGGAAATTACGACGGTTGTAACCAGAATATTCTGTTAAGCTAGTCGCCCTGATGATCCATCATCTATGTTGTAACTAAAAGTCTGTCATAATGCGACCGCGGGGTTTCACCGGGAGCGGGTGCCATTGTACAAAATTTCACCCGCTCTCGGCGAAATCGCGATAAAGTTTCAGCTGTAACCACGTCTCACGACCGTGAGATGGATGGCTACAGTCTGCAATAGACTCAATACGATTATCCGGCAAAGGTCACGTACACCCTGATGGCAAGGAGCGACCCAAGAACGACCGTCTTCTGCATTTTCCCTGCAAGTGTATTAGCATTTCGTTGACATGCAGGGATGATTTTGCGGCTATTAAACAGTACAAGCTTAGCTCCTCGAAGAACACTGATGATTAGGACGACTAGCTCAACGAAATATTCTGGTTATGGCCGTCGTAACTCCCTTATAAGGTCTTTATACCTCTCTTTCTCTTCATTCTCCTTGGCTGTGATGTTTTTGTCGATTGGTACCGAAAATTTGATGACGAACATGATTCGTTTCTCGAAGTGAAGGAGAACTATGTCAGGCCTCGAGTGCGTGACAGAAACATTTGTCGAGAATATGAAGTTCCAGTATATGCGGCACTTCTCATTATGGGCAATTGACTTTATTTCTCTAGAAGCGTTTAGAGGAGTGGTTTCAGGGCTAATGCCGCAAGAGTGACATATATGGTAATAAAGCACTCTTAGTGTCGCATTGTGCCTCTGGATTTACGTCGTTCCCGCATGAGTTGGACAACAAGGTAGTATGTGTCCTAGGTGCTCGGTTTGTGCATGACATGTTTTGCAGCTATCAACAGGAATGTCTTGGCTTAAAATGTGGCGACGGTATGCTAAAGTTGAATTGACTTTGTTTCGACACGCCAAAATGAAACCCTCAATGCCCAACTTCAATCCGGGTGATTTGAGGAAAGCAAACGTTAGCTCATACGGCATCAACTGATTTATCACCTTTCTGTGAAATATGCCGTGATGAAGGCCCTCAGGAGCGAGTACTCGAGATCGATAATATTTGATGCATTTGGCTCACCCCTGATATGGAAGTCAAGGTCAAGTATTTGAGCAGCCTTCTCCGTTGCTTTGTGCAGAAACACTTCTTTGTCCACTTCTTCCTGTTTCCTGACCATTTCAAGAAGATGGTCTTGTTCATTTTCGACTATATGTGCTGTCCGCAGAATAGTCATGTTGTGAAGAAATTCAAGATTATATATTCAGTGACCAACTTGACGGCGTGAGATATAAAGCCGCAGAACAGACGACTTAAGGTGCATGCTTTCGTTCACGTGCACAACTTTTCGTGACCTTATATCGAGAGATCTGAGCTCGCCCTTCGTTCATGGAACCACTCCAAATGAAGAGAGTACTACCAGGATGACAAGCATTTTCGTTGCAGATACTTTGTTCCTCGCCGACAGTTCGGAGGACTAAATCTGTCGGATAAGACGTCTCTATTTGCATCGGAGGGCATTCTTATTCGATGTTGCGTCCCCGACGTGACTTGTGGCACGCCCAGTTATGTATAGGTATCTTTAGCGCCAAGATGTCGTATAGCGGAAAAAAAGGTTGTCGAAACTTTACTTCTGTGGCGACACTAACCAGCGCGAGCATAAGGTCACTCATGTCTTTTATATGGATGACCTAAAGATCTATAACACTGGTGAAAGGAAACTTCGAACTGCGGTAAATATCGTCAAGAATTACACAGAAGAGATTCGCATGGACTTTGGATTGGATAAGTATGCCAAAATTCATCTGAAGAAAGGAAAGATTGCTGGCGTTCCCAAGGACCCTGGGACCTGGGCATCTTAACAATGGAGATACCTATACATACATGAGCGTGCCTTAAAGCCGCATTCAGGACGTAACATTAGTAAAGGAGTCTCTCCAAAGCAGATACAGGCATCTTCTTCGATAGATTTGGTCATCCAATCTGTCGGCGTGGGACAAGGTACCTGCGACTAACATGTTTGCCGTCTCGGTTCTACTCTACTCGTTTGGGGTGGTTCAATAGACGAAGAACGAACTTAAGGCCCTTGATATCACCACACGCAAGATCATGCATATGCATAAAAGCTTGCATATCAATTCGTTAGTTCCGCGATTATACATTTCACGCCATCAAGGCGGACGCGGACTTCTGAATCTCTAGTGTCTTCATAACCGAATTGTTTTGAGTACAGCTTACATCGTTGCAATAATTAATTTCGTTATTTCGGGCAAAAAATGTAACCAAAAGTAACCTTTTCATAAAATAAGTAACTTTTTAGTAACCGGTGATCAAAAAAGTAACTAAGTTACTAAAAAGTAACCCGTTCCGAGCCTTCATGCCTGGTGGAAAATTTTTTTACAAGAAAGTACATTTCTACTGTAATTTGTTGTTAAATCATGTACTTTTTTGTAAAAAATGTACAAAGTTTAACAAAAAAATACAATTAAATACAAATAGATAATTTTTTCTTGTATTTTCTTGTAGAAAAGCTAACAAATTAACAATAAAGTGTAAGTTCCTACAATTCAAACAATACAAATACATTGTTACAAACAATACTTTTAGAATACGTAACAACGTTTTGACTTGTACTTTACTGTCGATTTTTGTAGGACATGTAAGATATAAGTTTCAACAAAACACTACCATTTTTTAAAAATATTCCACTTTTACCAAGAACTTTTGCTGTTATAATAAATCACAGATCAAGCAGCAATTTAAATTATGCAATATTTTTTAAATTAAAATTCTATCTAAATATCCTCATCTATCAAACGTAATTTTAAATCAGAGATGTTATTTATTTTTCAACATAATTTTATGTTAATTAATTTAGACAGGGAAATGCATTTCAATGGAAAAAAAAACTGATTGAAAAGCGTGTATAAGTTTATTTTGCAAGATATTAACTTTCAGTGATACAGTCATCACTGTTGCATTAATAATCAAAGCGACGGATTTTACTAAGTTATAATTATATCACTTGTTCGAAACGCACCCAACTTCAGTTCCGTATCGGACCAAGAGTGGGTATCTTTAAAATAATATCAAACTTATTAAAAATCCCAAATTTGGAAGATTCCGAAATAACATTTTGAAGCTTTTTGAGGATCTTCAAATCTTTTAAGAAAAGTAAAATTGTTTCTCAAGATTGCTGGGAAAATTTAAATTGATTTTTTATTTTGAAAAATTAATGTTCAGAGAATATTTCAAAGAATTAAAAAAAATGTTGATCAATAAATAAAGTTGAACAATTATTAATTTGGAAAAAATTCGAGGAAGTTTAAGATATATTTATAAGTTTTGAAAAGATTCCAAAATAATTTAGAACTTGAAAAGATTCCAAAAGATTTCAAACAAAATTTAGACTTTTGAAGATTTCGAACAAAAATTTTAGAAGCCTCTTAAGAATTTGAAAGGTTTCAAAAGAATAAAATTTGATAAAAACTCCTAGGAAAATTAAAAATGAGTTTTTTGTTGAGAAATTAATTTAAAAGAAATATTTAAAAAGATTTCCAAAATTTTCAAAAAAGAATCTGGAAGATTTTAAAGCAATTGTTTTTGATCTGCAGGATTTTTTGAAATTTCCAGAAAAAATTCAAGTTCCAAGATAATAACAAAATTTTCATTAGATTCCTGGAAAAAATTTTAATGATTTTTTTAACAAATTGTTAAGAAAATAATTAAAAATAAATTTTTATTTACAATTTATAAAAGTTAACATTTTGCAATTTAACGACTTTTAATCGCAAATTTTTCAATTGAAAAGTATTAAAAGACTATTTTATACGCGTAAATTATTGAGCCCTTGAATTAAAAAAGTTTGAAGATTCTATTTCATAAGTTTTTTATTCCACTTTGAATGTTTTAGTTTGCAGCCAAGTTTTTATATCTTTTAATTTCAATGGCCGTGTTCAAGTCTTTCTCAATTGTTCAATTTTGATTTGCAGTCAAAAAGTGGTTCTTTGTCGATCTAGGATGACAAATATTGAGGACATTGCAATGTCATAATTTTCAATCATATATACGGTGTCCAATCGATTGCTATCTATTTGAAAAATAAAACTTCAAACGTAAGGATTTATTTTTTAATAAATTATTCATTATTGTCTTTTAATATTCTACCATTATTTTGAAGTTTAAACATATAAGCTTTTTTTGCAATAGCTATCATGTATACATCTTAATTTAAAACTATCTCATTGCAATTTTCTAAATATTTGTTATCCTAGGTCGAAAACGAACAACTTTTTGGCTGGAGAACCTGCAAATTCCTGTAGATTTTTATAGTTGTACTTTTTTTTGTACATTCTTATAGGAAATTGAAACACCAGTAAAGTACAACAATATACAAAAAAAAGTACAAGATTCTTCCGAATAATAGAAAAAAAGTTGTACTTTCCTGTAATTTTGGTTTTAATTTATTGCATTTATTTGCAGATTCCTATAAAAACGGTTTTAGTTTTTTGTACCTTTTTGTAAAAAATTTTCCACCAGGGATACTGATGTTTATCTTAATTTAACTGAATTTTACAATTTTCCTGTAATGGGGTGAAAGAGAATTAAGCCTCACAGTTCCTAGGGACTTCTGAAAGAATATGTTCCTATAAGGTTAAGAAAAGATCTCTGAATAAGTCTGTGAGGCTTCGAGAATTCAAAAATTTGTATTACGTAATTTGTAAATATGATTCAAAATACCTTTTCGACCATAAAGTTGTTTACTTGTTTAAAATTCAAAAAATTCAACGCTGGCGACTGAAAAAAGGGGAAATAGGTAAATGAGGGGAAATAGGAAACGAGAAAAAAACGGACCAAGCAGTGATGCCTCTGAATAATAAAATGTCCAAAATAAATAACAACTTTACCTTTCTCCGTACCGATCTCGGTCACGATGACGATCCCTGCTTCGGTCCCTGTATTCTCTCGCTTTTCGACTTCTGTCTCGACTCGAAGACCTCCTAGAATATTTATCGCGACTCGTTGATCGCCTAGAATTCCTGTCCCGATCCCTTTCCCTATCCCTGTCTCTTCCACTCTCTCGGTCCCTATCTCTTCCTCTGTCCCTCTCTCTGCGGTCTCCTCTATCTCCTCTATCCCTCTCCCTATCTCGTTCCCTGTATTTGTCTTTTCGGTCCTCGTCAGACCTGTAAAATCACGTACAAGGGAATAAATTTTTTTTTAAATTAAGGAAATTTAAAAGCACAGTACGAAAAGATGGGGGTAATACTACAGTGTGACTGTCAGAAGTGGACTGGGATTCACCAACCGGACCGGCAAAATTCTTGCAGAACAGGCCCCATAGAATAGATTTTACGGAATTTTTATGAAAGACACAACAAGATTTTAAAGATTTCCAGGGATTTAAAAGTATGTTAACATCTTTCAAGCGAATTCATATGATTTCTAAAGATTTTAAAGAATGTTCAGAACTTCCAAACGTTTTACGAATTTTTAAAAGATTTTAAATATTTAAAGGCAGTTGAAGGAATTTCACAAAAATGTTAAGGGATTTAATGTGATTTGAAAGATTTCAAGGGATTTTAAGTGATTACAAAAAGTAAGAGCCTGCAAAAAATGTCCTAAAATTTATAAGGATTTTATAAGGTTTAAAAGGTTTTAGACTATTTTTCATGATTCTAAGGGACTTCAGAGAATGTCAAAGATTGCAAAGGATTTTTATGGGATTTCAAGTGATTTTTAAGGAATTTCAATTTTCAATAGATATACAAAATTTCTAAATATTCATGGATATTTCTATAAATTGCGAAAACTTCACAAGAATATTTCAGGGGATTTCACAGGATCTCAAGAATGCTATGTGGTTTTAAAGAATTTCCTGGCATATTAATAGAATTTTATAAGATTTCAAATTATTTTAAAAGATCCCAAAGGGGTTTTCAAAATTTCTAAAGAATTTTACGAGAATTTAACGAATTTCAAAGGGCTTTATAAAATTCCAGGAATTTCAGTAATCTTCAAGTATTTTAATCATTTTCCCAGGATCTCAACGGATTTCGAATATTTCAAGGGATTTCAAGCATGATCGTCCAGTTTCATGTAATTTCACGGGATTTATAAGGATTTTATACTATTTTAACGGATTACAAAGAATTTATTCAAAAGAATGAAGGGATTTCATAGAATTTCTCGCATGTAATTCAAGGCATTGCCAAAGATTTTAAGGAAATGGAAAGATTTTATGATATTTTAAGATTCCAAGGAATTTTCAGTATGTTTCAAGAATTTGAAGTGATTTTAAGCAATATCACAGGATTTGAAAGGTTTTAGGGTATTTATAACGATTCAAAGGGTCTTCAGAAAATTTCGAAGGTTTCAAAGGATTTGTATAGGATTTCAAGTGATTTTTAAGGGATTTCAATTTTCAATAGATATACAAAATTTTTAAACATTTATTAAAAGACGAATAAGTAATAAAGAAGTGAGGGAGAGCTGGTTTGTATGTGTCCTTATTTTTGCCATTGTCATATATCTGTCTGTAATGAGCCGAAGCACAATGTTATTTGAGAACATATTTCGCTTACTGTAACTCTTTTTGTGCAATTATTTTTCACAAATTGATTTTTTTAAGTATTTGTCTTTAAAAAACAGTTTTTTCAAGAAAAATAATTCTTTTTAAGCCTTCTTGCGCAATTTTGTTGCACAATTTTTTTTTATTTTAAGTTTATATTGATTTAAAAAATGTACTTTCAAAAATGTTTCTACGAATTGCAAAGAATTTCAGAAGAATTAGGAGATTTCGTTTAATTTCAAACATTTAAAGAGATTTACAAAGATTGCAGGGGATTTGACAGGATTTCAAAAATGCCATGTGGTTTTAAAGAATTTCCTTAAATCTTGGAAAAATTTTATAGGATTTATAAGATTTTAAAATATGTATTTTAGAAGATTCCAAGGGATTTCCAAATATTTCAAGAAAATTTAAAGAAATTAAAATCAAAAGATATCAAAAGATTTAAATGGTTTAAGGACATTTTTAATTATTCTAAGCTATAAGATACTTCAGAAAATGTTCCAAATTTCAATTGAATAAAACATTTCTAAACATTTAATAAAGTATTTCTACAAGTTGCAAAAAAGTTCTCAAGAATTAAGAGATTTTGTAGGGTATTAAATATTTAAAGAGATTTTCAAATATTTCACTTTCAAAAATTCTATGCAGTTTTAAAGAATTTGCGTGAATTTTTAAAGAATTTTGTAGGATTTATAAGATTTAAAAATGTTTCAAAAGAATCCAAGGGATTTCCAAATATTTCGAAGGTTTTTAGAGAAAATTCAACGGATTTTGAAGGATTTTATAAGATATCCAGGGATTTCAGTAATTTTGAATACTTTTAAAGCTCTTAATGAGGTATTTTAAAAATTTTCCCAGGATATCAAAGGATTTCGAATATTTCAAGGTACTTCCAAAGATTTTAGGATATTTTACAAGATTGACAGGAATTTTCAATAGATTTCAAGAACTTGAAGTGATTTTAAGGGATTTCAAAAGATTTGAAAGATTTAAGGATATTTTTAATGATTCTAAAGGACTTCAAAGGCATTTTAATAAGTTTTTCAGCATTTCAGGAAATATCAGATTGCATGAAATTTGAAAGGGTACTGCGAGCGGTCCTAGATGTTTTCAGGCCCATTGGTAATTGCACCGATTTAGTCCCACGCCAGTCCGCCTCTGATGACTGTTCGCATTAAAAGAATTTCAAGTGCAACCCTGTAGTAGTACCCTTAAAAAATACTTTTAGCCTCCCTACGAGAAAAGGTAAGAAGCTCAATCAATCAGGAAATGGTGCGTCTTTTACGCATTGACACCCGTCCTAGTAATTTAAAAGAAGATTAGAACATCTGATAGTAATTAGTAACGTGATTTCATTCATACCACGTAGACGCACCTGGCTCGCCACTGACTCGTTCTTTCTGCTTCTCCCCACTGAGCTTCACTGTCCGGAATGTGCCTTGGTTGACTCCTGGCGACACTACTATTGCTATTGTATTTGCCGTGGTTGTTTAACGTAATTGGCGGCTTGGCATTTCTAGCGTTTGTCGTCTGCTGCGGAAATCGCTCCCCGAGACGGTTTTCTAATTCTTTCTGAATAGGCACAGGTATTCTTGGAAAGAGAGTGGAAAACCACTCAAGTTTCGTAAGAAATTGCTTCAAAATATCACCAAGTTTCATCATTTGACCACCTCCAGCCTTCACATCCATTTCCTCCTCATCTTCCAGGTACTCATCGTACCAGCTGAATAAATCAGCCGGTGGTTGTGTATATCTAAAATTAAATTAAAGCTATTGAAACTCCAATGCGCTTTTCCGAATATTAATCAATTTCTTTAATTTAAATCGGGTCTAAATCAAAGGTTTAAGTTTGCGAATTTACTTACCTAATATACATGAATCCTAGTGCTCGAATGTAGGGAGAGTCAGGGTGGTTGATCAGACCATTTAACTGCTTCCTAGTTAGCCTCAGAGTAAATAATTTGTACAAAAGGCAATAAGCCGTTGAGACGATTCCACCAGCTCCCACGCCTCGTACCTGAATGAACCGTTAAATTTACAACACCTGAGTCAATTAATTAGGATCGCAATTGAAGCAAATACTACCGACCGAGAGCGTGCTACTCTGTAAGTATATAAAATTTGCGTTAAGTACGAATCCTCGAAATTCATTGAAATAGAAACAGAAATAGATCGGATTTAAAACTAAAAGATAGCAAAACCTCGACAATAAGAATTTTTGTCAATTCAAACTTTACTCTCCTGACAAGGCCAATCAATTTTTAAACTTCGATAATTCTAATCATTTTGAGATTCATATTAGTAGTCAGTAATTTCCATAAAAATATTTGTTTTGTAACACGCGATTTTTAATTTGAAAATATTCTTTTCGATATTCTTGATACTTTTTATTATCGAAGTTTTACTGTGATAATATACATTACTCAGGGTTGCTACAAAATCCCAAATTCGAAATTCCCTGGCCAATTTTTCGTTTTCCCCGACCGTTCTAAATTTTTATTTTATGTATAAAAACAACCTTACACCTAGGAGATCAGTAATGTTAATGCAAAGAAAGGCTTGTTTCTAAGTTTATTTTAAACACTTTTAGTGACAACAGTCATCTACAAATTATGTAAGACATACATGAAATGCATGAATTTTTAACCAAATAGTTGAGATTGAAATTTAAAAAAAGTAAATTTTGAACCAAAAATAAAAGAATTAAATTCTCAGTTCAAAAAATTAATTTTCAATTAAGAAAAAAGGAATTTTTACAAAAAAAGTTAAATTTTCAACGGAAATTATGAATCTTCAACAACAACAAAAATGTTAACCAAATAGTTAAATTTTCAACGCAAAAGATGAATTTTCGATCAAAAAATACAACATTTCATCAAAATACATGAATTCTAGTATGAAAAATATATTTCTTCAGCCAAAAATAGTATAGTTAAAATGATAGAAAAAGATGTTACAAAAGAACACGAATTTTCAACAAGAGTTGAATTTTCACCTAAACCCGATCAGTTTTCCACCAAATAAAATAAATTTTTAGCGGAATAGTTCACTTTTCAACCAAACAGATGAATTTCCCATCAAAAACATTAAATTTCTATCAAAAGCATAAACTTTCAGCCAAAAAAGATTAATTTTCAGCAAAATAAATTAATTTTAAAACAGATATTTGAATTTTTAAAGGAATTTTCTATCTAATAGTTAAATTTTCAAAGATTGAAGATTTCAAAATTTTAAAGAAAAGCTTTAAAAAACGTTTTAAAATCAGAGAAAACACATAAAAAAGAAGTAAAACGTCCTGAGAGTAATGAAATATATGTATAGAAGCCTTATCTTAAAATACAGGAATTTTCAAACAAATAGTTGGTTTTTTAACTGGAGAAGACAAATTTTCAACCAAACATGGAATAGTTAAATTTAAGTAACATTTAAAAAAAATTAATTTGTAACAAAATAGTTAAACTGTCAACTAAAAGAAAGGATTTTCAACTAAAATGATTAATCATTAACGAAACAAATTAATTTTTAACAAAGTAGTTGAATTTTCAACCAAAAAATGAATTCTCAACGAAAAATATATTTCTTCAATAATTTTATTTTATTTTAAGCCAAAAACAGTTGAATTAAACAAAAAATACGAATTTTCAACAAAATAGTTGAATTCTCAACCAAAACAGATTAATTTTCAACTAAACAGTTGTGATTTCGAACCTGAAAATATGCTATTTCTACCAAAATAGATGAATTTTCAACAACAACAAAAACGAGTTTTCACCGAAAAGAATGCTTTTTGAACAAAATAGTTGAATTTTTAACAAAATAATAAAACTAACTTCAACTTCAGTTCATGAAAAATTCCGGTCAGGTTGTCCCAAGCCAGTTATAAATTCCTTAACTTTCTGGAATCCTGTGACTAATAGCAACCCTGTTACTTTCACAGAATGGGACAAAATGCATATTTTTATGATCTCCTTTATTGGTATATAATAACTAGAATAACGTGTTTTAAAGACGTTTAGTAGTTATTTTTTCCTTAAAACTAATTTTAAGGAGAAAATATCAAAGTAAACTTGTTTTAGAAAACATACTCACACCTCCACACATGCCGGTTTGGCCCGCAGTTTTTCGACTGCCTTTTTCCCAAGGTTCTAGGTGAGATACTTTGTAATAAATTTCGTCGATGACTTCGTGGTAAGTTTTCAACTCGTAGAGGTTGACTTTGAAGTAATGGGACGACTGTATATTTGTTAAAATCAGGGGATTCAGGTTCATGGTCCTCTCGTTGCCCCATAGTGGCAAAATGTTTGACTTCTTTTCTTTTGGATTCGACTTTCGATCCTCCTCACATCCACTCGAATTATTCCACGGCGAACCTATCCACATAAGGATTAATTTTATTCAAAAATATTAATATTCAAAAAATTTAAACATTAAATTATTAAATTTTATCATTAAATATATTGAATTAAATTTTAAATTATTAAATTATCAACATTTCTACGTTGCTTTCAAAAATCGCAAGCCTGTAAAAGAACCTCGTAATATCGTAGGTAGATATACTTTATCTATATTTTACCATGTTCACTTTTAATACCATGTTCGCTTAGAAAACGAATATTTGTTGAGGATTTATGCAAATATACTAGTTTTTTCTTTTATTTGTATGATTTTATTGATCTCTAACAGTTGAAATAAAAGAAATTTATAAATTTATAAAATAATTTTCAACTCTAAAAGCAAATCTTAATTTATAAATAAATAATGAACGAATTTCACAGTTGCATATTGAGTTCATTCGTTACCTTTGTAGTGCTTTTTTTGCCACTGGGCCTTTTTAATAATTCTGTAGACAGCTTTGAGAAAGTCAATGATTCAAGAGCAACACAATGTTAAGTTAATTAATGAAGTAATTAACAGGTTGGATAAATAACCTACTTCTACTATTCAGCCCGTCGCCCTCTCCTGTATATTATTTATATTACCATATTATTACCTAACGGGTGGAGCAAACGTTTCGTCTTACCTCATTTTAACAGCGGACATAGTCACTCTGTTATTAATTTATACACAAAATTCTAAAGCGTTCTCATGAAAATAAAAGTGCATAATATTGATTATCAAACGATGCGTAATTTTCTACAGCAAAATGAATGTCGCGTTCACTGAACTTTACACAAATTAAAGAAATGTGCATACATATGTACAAAAAGCTGGAATTTTTGGAGCACAACTACGAATTGGAGCACGTCAAATTAGAGATGAAACTTTTTCAAGAATACGACTTCATTTGAAGACCGTGAAAATTGAAAGACTCAAATCGGAAACTACTCTTTCTTTTTACTTCAGAAATATGACTACCTTGAAATTCTCACAAATTAAGAATATTGCAGTCAAACTTCGACATTCGACGTTGATTACTAAATTATAGGTTAGTTACGGAAGATGTCAGAAAAATAACGTAAAAAAACGTTTTTAAATCGGAGAAAACACATAAAAAAGAAGTAAAACGTCCCAAGAGGAATGATTTAAACTAAAAAACTTTCTATATTCTTACTCACCGTCAGCACCTTCCTCTTGAGCTTGCATTTTTCCGTGTTTTCGTTATTGCACTGCGTGCGCGTACTCAACGAATTAAGACTCTCAATCAGAAAATAAATACGTATTTATAAGTAACTAGACACATTTTTCCGTTTTAAAGCAGCAAAGTAGGTAATTCTTTCAATGAATTCTAGATTTTCAATAAATTATCATATGCCACAAATATCAGAAAAACTGACGTCAATCCTTTGGTTCTTCTGTTTTTCTCGACACGAAATTCTGACGTACGCATGCGCACAAAAGAACACATCCGGTTCACGACGAACTTCAAAACTTGGCCGATAGATAGACTAAGTGTCTATTCAAATTTGAAAATGTGGCGCTAAACGATATTCTAACAGCTTTTCAGATAATTATGTTTGTGTATCACAATATGTACAGAAATGTCAATCTAGTTTTCAAAAGAAAGGAAATTTCAAAGATCACAAACACAATAAGTTTCTAAAGGAAATCCGGATAAAGCATCAAACTTAGTAAATTAGATAAGAAAAAATAGGTGAATCATTTAGTTTAAATAAATAAAGTTTCAATATTTTGCGATATCTTCTAAAAGCCCGACTTGGATCGACTAGAAGGATTAAAAAAAGTCGCATTGGTCCCACAAAATTACAACATTGTTGCATGGAATTGCGACTGACATAATAACTTTATTTATTTAGAAATATATAGAGTACATAACTCTTATTGATTTTCAAATATTCTCTGCACAATCAAAATAAATTTTAAAGTTAAAACAATTTTTAAACAACAGTCATTCAATTTAAAGCATTCCAAATCTGAGTTTCAAATATTTCTATCTGAACTGTTGAACATGTAATTTTGGATTATTTTCAAAAGAGAGAAATTTATGATTTCCATTCATTTCGAACTCCAGCAAGATTTATTTGGAAATATATTGTATTTTCAAGAAAATAGTTGAATTTTCAAATGAAGAGATGCATTTTAAATCCAAAGACGAATTTTTAAGAAAAGAGTTGAGTTTTCAAGTTCAAAAGTCGAATGGTTTGAAAAACTGTTGACTATAAAACCCAAAAGATGCCTTCGCATTTTGACGATGCGGGGAGCGGGAAACCGAAAGAGAGGCGGCGCTCAGTCAAGCGTGACAAACAGCATGAAGGCCGCACTCTCAGCACATTAGTTGCATCAGGTTGCGTCATACGTCCAAATGCAACAGAAATGGTTCACGCGGTCCTGCCCATTTGCGTTCGGAGTTCCTGAATTTGTGTCGAAGGCCACTGCGGGCCATGCCCGAAACCGTGCAGAAATCCAGGTTTCAGTGTATAATAATTTTCAACCAAACAGTTGAAAACTATCAAGTAAACGAGACGAATTTTTAACAAAGCAAGAATTAAAGTAATAGCCAAATAATTAAATTTTCGTCCTACAAAGAAGAATTTTCAAACAAATAGTCAAATTATCAAACAAAAATATTAAACTTTAACCGAATAATTATACATTTTCAAGTCAAAAAGACGAATTATTTAAAAGATAATTGCATTATCAAGCTGAAAAGTATAATTTTTTTAAATACAGATAATTTTCATCGAAAAAAGGTAAATATTCAAACAAATAGTTGAATTTAAAAAAAAAATAATTTTCAATCAAATTGTTGCATTTACAACCAAATAGTTGAAATTTAAATCAAAAGAGACGAATTCTGAAGATAAAAAGATGAATTTTTCAGAAGAAAATTGAATTTTCTACAAAAAAGTTCATTTGCAGCCAAGAAAGATGAATTTTCAATCAAATGGTCAGATTTAAAAAAAAAGAGATTATAAACTTCAAACCAAAATAATAATTACATTTTGAATCCAATAGTTAACTTTTCAACCCGAAAAGAAAACTTTTTTAGAAGATAGTTGATTTATCAGCCTAAAAAGTAGAATGTTCAACAAATATATCCTTTTCAGTCAACAAAGATTAATTTTTAATAAAATAGTTGAATTTTCAACAACAATTTACTTTTCAACCAAGCAGTTGCATTTACAACAAAACAATTGAACTTTCAATCAAAAGAGATGAATTTTCAACAAAATGGATGAATTTTTAAGCAAATAGTTGAATTTTCATGCCAAAAGGGCGAATATTCAACAAAACAGTTTTTTCGACTAAAAAAGATGACTTATTTGGAATAATTTATTTTATTTGAAATTATTTATTTCATTTGAAATAATTACTTTTAACCAAATTGTTCGTATTCAAGTGTAGAAATAGGAAAGAGGTGAAACGGGGAAGTTTCTTGAAAACAGGGGAAAAAGAGGAATTCTTTAAACAGGAGGAAAGAAGGAAAATATAGGAAATAGAGTGTGAAGTCTGTAATTTAATTTGAAATTAATCACTCACCGGGGTAAGATGGGACACCCGATTTTCTACTAAGTTATATGGTTTTCAGAACAGTCCTTTTTAGGAATAATACAGTAGTGATGAAATTTTAGGAGGTGCTTTCCGTTATTTTAAGGTAATTTGAAATGGAAAATAATTAACAAAAATGTCTATATATATATTTTTTTGTTTCAGTTTATATTATATATCGGAATATATATATATATATATATATATATATATTAGATATGCTGGTTAAGTCCACCGGGCATGAAAATACTTTGTTTTTTGTAAAAATATACAAGAAAAATCGCTGTTTTGATCGATTTTACGTCTATTTTTGCGTTTTTTGGGAAAATATGAGCTAACTTGGATATTTGGACCCCGGATTCGGATTCAGCGACCCCACAAACATATAGATATGCCAGTATAGTCCGCCGGGCAGACCACTTTTTTTGTGTGTCGGTGTTATTTATCAATCTTCGAGTCTCTCATCTGAGAAATCAATATTTATTACTCTAATCATTTTACACTTGACTTACATTTTCTGTCGAACCGTTATTATCCTCATATCGTGTTTTGATATATATTTGAAATTTTGGAATGATGGAGCACTGTAAAAAAATGTACGTTAGCTCTAGATATTTTATGTTATTTTTTTTATAAAATAAATGTTCAATACTTACAGTATATTCTGCAAGCCCAAACGTCACGTGCATCAAAAAATATAGAATGTTATTATACATATATTATAAAATTAAGCATAACGCATATGAAACAATTTTAGGGTGACATGAAAAGATTAATTAAATTTTTACTTAATTATTTGATTTAAGCCGAGGATAATAGAAATTTCAAAAATACCTTTTGACAGTCATCTGACGTTGTTTTAAATATGCACTTTTAATGCATATTTATTAGGGTGGGTCGAAAAGAAAAACAAATGGAAATCAAAAACAGCCTCGAACTGAAAATTTTCATTTTGTGTCAGGCAAAACTATGTTTAAAAATTCGTAATTCTCAAAAATTTGAAAAATCGATCTTTTCAGTTTTTCTATGACAAAATATAATTTCTATGAACTTCAAAAAACCGAAATAATTTTTAAAAGCTTTGAAAACTATCCTACATTTTTTTGAGCAATTAAAATGGCCAGAACCTGATTTAAATCAATATTAGAAAATTCGAAATTCTCAGAGGTTTGCAAAAATCGCTAATATTAATTTTTTTCTTAATCTACATAGTATGCTCAATTTTCGAAAATCTTGGAAGACCTTAATATTTTTAGTTCTTCTGGGACAAAATATAATTTTTAGAAAACTTAAAAACTACAATAATTTTTAAAAGCTTTGAGATCTATCCTACAACTTTTTTGAGTATGTAGAAACTTTATCGCACTTAAAATTTACCTTAAAAAAAAATTAGAAGATTTTATCCATTAAAATGGCCAGACCCTGAATTAACTGCTTCTCCAATTAGCTAAATCTTCTCAGTTTTTAAAGGTAATTTCCGAGCGCGAAAAAGTTTTTACATGTTCAAACTATTTTTAGCGTCGTTTGCAAATCTTTTAAAAATTATTTTAGTTTTTTTCGGTTTATAAAAATAAGATTTTGTAAAGAAAAAATAAAGATATTGCAATCTTACAAGATTCTTGAAAATTGAGCATATTATGTAGATAATGAAAAAAGTTAATATTATAGATTTTTGCAAAATTCTGGGAATTACGCATTTTTTAAATTTATTTTGAAATAATTATTTAAAAATAACGAAATTGAGAAAAATGCAAGATCTATAACGCAAAAATGTATTTAATCCAGCCAGAAGTATACAAAAGTATACGTCAAATACATTCAAATACCAGCATTTTAATATTGTAATATTTCTAAGATCGAATGTTTTATAAACGGGGGAAAAGATATTTCAGATACAAAATAAACATTTTCAAATTTTCTTATTTATTTTAAACAAAAAATTACTTTACTATCAAAAAAGATGAATTTTTAATGAAATACTTAAATTTTCAACAAAATAAATAAACTTTCGAAAAATAATTAACTTTTCAACTTAAAAAGACGAATTCTCAACAAAAAAGTGTAATAGTTGTCATTTCGACAAAAAAAGATGCAATTTCATTTTAAAAAAATGAATTTTATAGCTAAAAGGACGATTTTTCAACAAATAAAGATTTTTCAGTCATGAAAGAAAAAAGGAAGTTTACCTAAATTGTTAAATCTTCAAGCGAAAAGACGAATTTTCTGTACAAAAATAAAATTTTCAAACAGAAAATATGAATTTTCAGCGATGAAAATTTTTTTCAATAGAATAGTTAAATTTTTACCAGAGATAAACCTTTATCACAACAAAATTTCAACAAAGCAGTTTCAATTTAAAAATATCAGTTTTCAAAAAAATAGTTATAGTTTCAACCAAAAAGATGAATTTTCTACAAAATACTGATTTCTTAACAAAGTGGTTCAAACAAAATAGTTAAATCCTCAAGCAAAGAAGATTAATTTGCAACCAAACCGTTGCATTTTTATCGAAGACAGATGAAATTTCTACTAATACAGATACATTTTTTAATAAAAAAGACCAATTTTCATCTAAAAAAAATTTTAGTTTGACTTTTTAACATTAAAATATGAGTTTTAAACAAGAAGTAAATTTCCTACGAAGATGCTTGAATTTTCAATCCGAAAAGACAAGTTTAAAAATAAAACAGTTGAATTTTTACATAAAAAAGATGTCAGTTGAATTTTCAACATCTAAATATGAAGTTTAAACGAGTCAATTTTCTACAAAATAGTTGAATTTTTAATCAAACAGTTGCATTTTTATCTACGAAGGAGGCAGTTTCTATTAAAATACATGATTTTTCAATTAAAAAGACCAATTTAAAAAAAAACAGTTGAATTCTCATCCGAAATAAATTTTAGTTAATTTTTTAACACCAAAATATGAATTTAAACAAAAAGTTAATTTATAACGAAATAGCTGAATGTTCAACAACAAAAAAAACAAAAAAAAACAATTGTATATTTTTCCCTGAACAATTTTTCTTTTCCCTGACCATTAATAATTAAATACCAGAATCTTAAACTTGTAATATTTTTAACCTACAATATTTTACAAAGAGAATGAAACAATTTCATATTTATTCCCCTTGGCAGTTATTTAAAGTTATAGAAATTCCCTGACTTTTACAAGATTTGTTTTGAAAAAAGCAAGTCAAATTTGGGATTGAATAAGCAAAGATTAATCTTAGGGGGTAATAAGATTTGATTTTAAAAAATAATTATTGCAATTTAAATAATGGAATGAAAATACAATTTTCAAATGATTTTTGACAATAAAGTTACTTTTGCTCGTGTCAAATAGAAATTTTTATACTGCGAAATACGTCTGGCTTTGATTAAATGAAATTTTACATGAATAAATCTTAAATTTTTTCAGAAACTGAAACTAAATTCTTCATTATGTGTGTGAATTTGGTAAGTTTTCAAATCAACCAATCGGCATTGCGGGAAAGCAATTTCAAAAAGCCTTTGAAATTTTCGAGACACATATTTCTTATAAAAGGATTCTTACTAAAGTTTTCTTGATTTAAAAAAGTATTATTTAAGAATTAAAAGAATATTACCTGTTATAGTAAACGGATAATAATTCCATGCTTTTTCAGTCACGTAAAATATCCTCGGGATTATTGACTGTATCCAATACGGAAGTTTGCTACAATAAATTTATTAATGATTTGTGAATTTTGAAGTACGTCTTCTGAATATTTCTGTTTGAAATGAATTATTATGAACTTACCTAGAAAGGTGAATCCTTTTTTCCGTAAAACGTCCCTTCCCATGCTCTGGATCTTCACATTCACAATTCTCTACGACTTCGACACCTTCGCCATCAGCTGATTGTTCATGGCTATGCCTTGCGATCATATAAAGTTGACCAACTCGATACTTAAAAAGAGAAACATTTATTTAGATCGTTATTTGATTTTCACAGAGTGTCTAGCGTAATTAAAAAAAATCTAGGACTTTTCGACGCTACAATCGAAAATATTTCCAATTTTCTCATTTTTTTAACTTTAACAACAATTTAATGAAATTTTTTTAATCCAATAATGTTTTGCTTTTGATATAATCAAGGTGAATTCAATTCCGTGTGTGACGACCTTTTTTTTATCAAAATTGATTCCAATTTGATTGAGCTATCGAATTTAAATGATCGAATGTTAAACAAAAAGATTAAACCTCAACCAAAAACAGCTGCATTTTCAACGAAATAATTGTATTTTTTAGAAGACAGTTTCATTCTTAACAAACAAGATGAATTTTAAATTCAAAAGGACAAATTTTCTGTTTAAATAGAGGAATTTTCAACAAAACAGTTTAATTTTCAACCAAAAAGGATTACTTTTGACCAAAATACCGATAAGATATCAAACTTCATCTAAAAACATTTGAATTTTCAACAAAAACCTAAATTTCCAGCGAAAAATTAAATAATTGATATTTAAAAAAAAAATACAATTTTCAACAAAATAGATAAATTTTCAGAGTTGAATTAAAAAAAAAAGAAATTTTGATTTCAGCAAAATAGTTGAATTTTTAGCCAAATAGTTTAAATATCAACCTAAGAAGATGAGTTCTTCCCCAAAACGACGAATTTCCAACCAAAAAAATTAATTTTCTACCAAAAAAAAAAACAAAAAAAAAAACAAATTTTCAACAAAATCAAGGTGACCGTTTTAATCAGGGGAACAAATTCCCGGTAAAACATTCAAAGTTGAAGTCTTTTGAATTTTAAACTTTAAAAATTATAACCTAAAAATCTGTTCATTCAAACCCTCAATAATTTACACATATAAAATGGAAGCTTTTAACGCTTTTTAATTGATCAATATTTTTATTAAATGCCACTAAGCTACAAAATTATGAATGTTGTACTTTTATAAATTATACAGTTCAAAGATTCAAAAAAATACTAATCCAAGTTATTATTTTAAATGCTCTAAATTGAATAATGAATCAAGAAATGAATATATTTTTTAAATTGTATCATGTTACGCAAATGTAAGCTAGAAACAGTCAAAATTGAAAGATTACAAATGTTTTTTATGTTAAACACATTTTCAATTAGAAGTTAAATTATTTTAATTTTGAGTCCTAACAAATTAATAATTTTTCAATCGTTATTTGTACATTAAAATTTTTTTTCGAAATATTTTTAAATATTCTCTTAACAATTACAAAAAAGATCATTTAAAATTTTTCCAGGAATCTTTAGAAAATTTTTGTATTACCTTGAATCATTCTAGAATCCTTAAATAGCGTTAAAATTCTATTTCAAAATCTTCCAAAATCTACATTGTATTTTACACTTTTTAGAATGTTGACAAATTTTAAATTATTTTTGAAATTTTTTCAAAAGTTTCAAATTTTTCCTAAAACTTTTAATAAATCCTACAAAACCAACAAAATTTTCTAGATTTTTGTTGCAATTTTGAAAATCCTTTGAAATCTTTTTAAATATTCTCTCAAAACTAATTTTTTTCATTCTTTTGAATGTTCCTAAAATGTTTAAAAAGCTTCTAAATTTTTTGTTCGAAATCTTCAAAAATCTACATTTTTTTTTATATTTATTGAAATCTTTTCAATTTTTCAAATTATTTTTGAATCTTTTCAAAACTTTTAAATATCTCTTAAACTTACTTATATTTTTTCCAAAGTAATAATTTTTCAATTGTTATTTATTCGTTAAAATTCGTTTTTGTTTTTTAAAATCCTTTTCAAATATTCTGTTGAAATTAATTTTTCAAAATAATAAATGATTTAAAAATTTAACAGGAATCTTAAGAAATTTTTTTATTATATTAAAACCTTTCAAAATACTTAAAAACCTTGCAAATTTTAATTCGAAATTTTCAAAAATCTGTATTTTGTTTAAAATCTTTTCAAGTTTCTAAATAAGTTTGAATCTTTTTAAAATTTGTAAATATCTCCTCAACTTACTCGAATTTTTTCTAAATCAATAATTGTTTACCTATTATATAATCAAAATTAAACATTTCATAACAAATAACAAGTTTTTAAAATAGAACGATATTACAGTTAACATTGCAACGTTCAAAGTTTAAGTTTAGCTCTCTAAAATTTTGACGATTCAAAGCTTTCTGTTTCAAACAATTCGTTTTAAAATCGTTTAGTGTTATATATTTAATTTATAATTGCTTATTTTCAATAAACAGTCAAATATTGGTAACTATTGAAAAATTGCTCTTTTTCTTCATTACAAATTTGTATGGGTTAAAAATGGAATATTTTTGACTGAAATAACGTTTGTATAGGATTTCAAACTTAATAAAAGCGTTGAATTCAGAATCTATTGATTTTAAATTATTTTAAAATTGAACATAGTTTACAAAGTTTCAATGGGACGTTTAAATTTGTTTAATTACTAAGGCTTTCGAATTGAAACAGTTCAATTTTTAACTTTAGTGTGTAAATTGTTTAACTTTTAACAGATTTAGAATCATCCTGTAAAATAAATAAATTATTGTTTAATTTCAAATACTCGAACTACAGTTTAATTTTTAAAATAATTTATATTTACAGTTGATCAACTTGAAAGGTTTTTTTGTCAACATATTGCAATTTCAAACGCTATTAATATTTTATTGTTCAAGTCTTCAAAAGTGCATTTTAAAATTCTATTAATTGAAAATGTATCCATAAAAATAAATGATTTCATAATTGAAAAAACTTAACAAATGTACTTAAAATTAAAAAAAAATAAAATCAAACCTATGTTAAATTGCATTATATACCATTTGACATGAAGTTTGTGATATTTCAAGTGATTGGATAGATTTTTCTTTTAGAAATTTGTAAGATTTCCAGTCAAAAAATAAATTCACTGTCATTTCCCGGTTTTTCCCAGTCTCAAAAAATACCCGGTCACTTCCCGGTTTCCCGGTGCGGCGGCCACCATGAAAATAAATAAATTTTCAAATAAATAATTGAATTTCCAACTAAAAAAGATACATCTTTAGTGAACATTTTTTTAACGAAATAGTTGAATTTTCAACCCGCCAATATTAATTTTCTAACAAAAAGACGAATTTTCCATGAAACAAATAAATTTATTACCAAATAGTTTAATTTTCTACCAAAAAGACGAATCTTCAATAAATTACATAAATGTTCAATTTAATACTTTTCAATAAAATTCATAAATTTTTGACCAAATAGTTGAATTTGTTACAAAAAGATGAATTTTTGACAAAATACATGCCTTTTCAAGTAGAAAAGATCAATTTTTAACCAGAAAGGGCGTAGTTACATTTTTGTTGAGGAGAATTAATTTTCAATAAAAAAAACGAATCTTCTACAAAACAGTTTAATTTTGACCCAAATAGTTTAATTTTATATAAAATTGTGGACTGTTGAAGCCAAAAGGAATAATGTTTTTTAAAACAGTTGAGTTTTCAGCCCGAGAATATGAATTTTCATCAAAAAAGTTAATTTACATCTAATCAGTTGAATTTTCAACAAAATAGTTAAATTTACAGTTTAAAAAAATAATTTTTAACAACAAAAAATGAATTTTCAACAAACTACTTGAATCCTCAACTAAAATAAATTAATTTTCAACCATAAAGTTGCATTTGTAACAAAAAAATTGGTTTTCTACTGAAAAAGGTGAATTTTCACCCAAATAAATATATTTTCTACCAATAATTAAATTTTCAACCAAGAAGATCAATTTTCTGCAAAAAAGGACGAAATCTTATTCAAGTCCATACATTTTTGACAAAATAGTTGAATTTTCTACCATAAAGCCGATTTTTAACAAAATTAATTAAAAAAGCGAATCTTCTGTAAAACAGTTTAATTTTGTCCCAAATAGTTTAATTTTATATCAAATTGTGGACTTTCTAAGCCAAAAAGAAAAATTATTCTTTAAAACAGTTGAGTTTTTAACCCGAGAATACGAATTTTCATTAAAAAAGTTAATTTACATCTAATCAGTTGAATTTTCAACAAAATAGTTAAATTTACAGATTAAATAAATAATTTTTAACCACAACAAATGAATTTTCAACAAACTACTTGAATCCTCAACTAAAATAAATTAATTTTCAACCATACAGTTACATTTTTAACAAACAAAAAAATTAAATGTTCTCATTTCTTGGCTAAAATCTCAAAACTAACCTCAAAATGAGTTATGTACGACAGGGAATTGACATCGGAATTCGATTTAAATATCTTTTAGTCATTCGATTTTGATGTAATTTCGACCTACAAAAACACGAATCCCTAAACTTCCCAAATTCAAATTTTGGTTCACCCTAATTACTTCTCAATTCTTTTGCATTTTTTTTTCATTTATTGGGATAAATAACAATCACAAGACTTTATATTAAAAAAAAAAACACTTGAAAAATATGACACGTAGTTATTGCAAGTCGTGCGATCCCCTAATCAGAATTGAGCAAGAAAATTTAAATGAAAAGTAATGTAGAATTATGAATAAATTGTAGATTTGAAAATAAGAGTGTAATTTAGATGTTCATATATACCTCTTCCACGGTGAGAGGCATGCAAATTCGATATTCTTTGGTCAATACCATCTTGTGACGAGGCGAAAATTCCTTGTGCGAAACTAGAGGGAGAGTTTGAATTCTTATCAACGTAGAATCGATAAACAGAGCAGAATTAGTGAAAAAATCTTGCTATCTTGTTAACTTTTATTTCATAACCTGAAGCCGACAAAATATTAACGTGGTGAACAGCAACAGACGACAAACATCGTACTGTACGGGCTGAAGTTTGACGTTTGTGCCTGCTAAATCGATAATCAGGCGCACCAACCATGCTGGGATGAAAACCATTTTTTCACATATTTCATAGTTTTATCAAAGATTTGGTTTTATTCTAGTTCTTATTTTATTTCACTTTTTACTTTAGTCTTTGTTTTAGTTTTAATTTAGTTTTCATTTTATTTTAGCTTTTATTTTATTTCAGCTTTTACTTTATTTTAACTTTTTTATTTTTTTAAATATTTTTTTTAGCTTTTATTTCATTGTAGTTTTTACGTTATTTTAGTTTTTACTTTATTTTAGTTTTAATTTAGTTCTTATTTTATTTGAGCTGTTATTCTATTTTAGTTTTTATTTTATTTTAGTTTTTATTTTAGTTTAGCTTTTACTTTATTAAAAATTTTATTCCATTTTAGTTTTTGTTTTTATTATGTTTAGCTCTTATTTTAGTTTTTACTTTATTTTAGTTTTTATTTCATTTTAGTTTTTACATTATTTTATTTTTTAATTTATTTAATTTAGTTCTTATTTTATTTGAACTTTTATTTTAATTTAGTTTTTATTTCATTTCAGTTTTTATTTTATTTTAGATTTTATCTTATTTCAGTTTTTATTTCATTTTATTTTTTATCTTATTTTGGTTTTCATTTTAAATTTAATGTTATTGTAGTTTTAATTTTAGTTCCTATTTTATTTTAGTTTTTACCTTTTAGTTTCTGTTTAGATTCTCTTTAGTCTTTATTTCATTTTTTATTTTATTTTCAATTTTAGTTCTTATTCTAGTTTGTATTTTATTTTATTTTTTATTCTATTTTATTTTTTATTTTATTTTTTATTTTATTTTTTTATTTTATTGTAGTTTTTATTTTATTTTAGTTTTTACTTGATTTTAGTTTTAATTTTAATTTTATTTTATTTTAGTTATTATTTTAGTTTTTAGTTTAGTTTTTATTTAAATTTAAATTTTTATTTTATTTTAGTTATTATTTCATTATAGTTTTAATTTAATTTTAGTTTTAATTTTACTTTACTTTAGTTTTTGTATTAGTTTTAACTTTTTATTTTGTTTTAGTTCTTACTTTATTTTAGTTTTTATGTCATTTTAGTTTTTATATTAGTTTTCGTTTTAGTTGTTATTTCAGTTTTATTTTTATTTTAGTTTTATTTTACTTTTTACTTTATTTTTTATTTTATTTTTCATTTTATTTTAGTTTTAAGTTTAGATTTTATTCTAGTTTTTATTTTAGTTTTTATTTTATTTTAATTTTCATTTTAGTTTTTATTTGATTTTATTTTTAATTTAATATTACTTCAGTTATTATTTTAGTTTTTACTTTAGTTTTTATTTAGCTTTTATTTTATATTTTATTTTAGTCATTATTTAATTATATGTTTAATTTTATTTTAGTTTCAATTTTAATTTTACTTTATTTCAGTCTTTATTTTAGTTTATATTTTATATTTTAGTTTGTATTTAAGTTTAGCTTTTATTTCATTTGATTTTTTTATCTTATTTTGGCTTTTATTTTAGTTTTTATTTTATTTTAGATTAATTTTTTGTAGTTTTAATCTTAGTTTTTTTTCATTGTAGTTTTTATTGTTTTTTAGTTTTTATTTCAGTTTATATTTCAATTTAGTTTTTATTTTACTTTTTACTTAAGTTTTTATCTTATTTTAGTTTCAATTTTATTCTTAATTCTAGTTTTTGTTTCAGTTCAGTTTTTATTCTATTTAGTTTTAATTTTATTTTTTAATTTTATTGTAGTTTTTATTTCATTTTAGTGTTTACTTTAGTTTTTATTTAGCTTTTATTCTAGTTTTGATTTCATTATAGTTTCAATTTTAATTTTACTTCATGTCAGTTTTCATTTTATTTTAGTTTTCGTTTTAGTTTTTATTTTTGTTTTTATTTCATTTTTTATTTTTCAACCAAAAATGAAATAGTTAAATTTTCAGTGAAAAAATTAATTTTCAACCAAACGAATGAATTTCCAACTAAAATTATGAATCTTTAACTGGAATAGTTTAATTTTCGGCCAAAAAGATTAATTTTCTACACACAAAAACAACTAATTTTCAACAAAATACCTGAATTTTTAATTTAAAAACATCAATTTTTAACGAAGTAGTTGAATTAAAAAAAAACAAGATTAGTTTTTAACTAAGAGTAAAAAAATTAATTTTTCCCATACGAAAAAAAATCAATTTTCAACAAAAGTGGTGAATTTTCAACCAAAAGGATGAATTTTTAACAAAAGAGTTTAACTTTCAACCAAGTAGTTTTATTTCGAACCAATAAGATTATTTTTCAACAAAAAATATCATTTTTCTACAAAAACGACGATTTTTCAACAAAACATTTGAATTTTCGACGTAATAGTTGAATTTTCAATTAAAAAAGACATATTTTTAACCGAATAGTTGAATTTTTAACTAAAAAAGATTAATTTTCAACCAAAAATGGAATAGTTCCATTTTCAGTGAAAAAATTATTTCTCAACAGAACTAATGAATTTTCAACCAAAATGATGTATCTTTAACTGGAATAGTTAAATTTTCGGCCAAAAAGATTAATTTTTTACAAAAAAACAACTAATTTCCAACAAAATACCTGAATTTTTAATTAAAAAGGATCAATTTTTAACCAAAATAGTTGAATTTAAAAATAAACAAAATTAGTTCTTAACCAACAATGGAAAAATTAATTTAAAAATAAAATAATAAAGTTTCAACCGAAATGATGAATTTTCAACCAAAAGAATGAAATTTTTAACAAAAAAGTTTAACATTCAACCAAATGGTTTTATTTCCAACCAACAACATTAATTTTTAACAAAAAATATCATTTTTTATGAAAACGACGATTTTTCAACAAAATAAATGAATTTTCAACGAAATAGTTGCATTTTCAATTAACATCCAAATAATTTTATAAAGGACACATGGGGTCTCACTGACCCCATCGACTTGAAATAGCTGTCAGATCAAAATTAAATGATATTTTTTGGCGAAAAAAATCATGAGTGCTGCTGAAACAATACAAAATAGGAATAGAATATATCCGAAGCTATATTTATTTATACTATATTTCCAAAAAAACCTAAAAAATATTAATTTCCAACCAAAAATGCAACAGTTGAATTTTCAGTCAAGAAAATTAATTATTAAGCAAACTGATAAATTTTTAATTAGAATGATGAAACTTTAATTGGAATAGTTGAATTTTAAACCAAAAAGATAAATTTTCAACTAAATGGTGAATGTGTAACTTCCACAAAAAATAAATCAATTTTCCACCAAAATGTGAATTTTCAACCAAAAGGATGAATTTTTAACAATAAAATATCAATTTGCTATAAAAAAGACGAATTGTTAACAAAATACATGCATTTTCCACGCAATAGCTAACTTTTCAATTGAAAAATACAAACTTTCAACCAAAAATAAAATAGTTCAATTTTCAGTTTAAAAAATTAATTATCAACCAAACCGATCAATTTTCGAATAAAATGATGAATCTCTAATTGGAATAATTAAATTTCAAACCAAAAAGATAATTTTTAAAAACTAAGATGGCGAATCTTTGACTGGAATAGTTGAATTTTCAATTAAAAAAGAAAAAATTTCTACCAAATAGTTGCATTTTTAACTAAAAAAGATTTATTTTCAACAAAAAATGGAACAGTTCAATTTTAAGTGAAGTAAAATTAATTTTCAACCAAACTAATGAATTTTTAATTGAAAATATGAATCTTCAATTGGAATATTTGAATTTTAAACCAAACAAATAAATTTTCAAATAAAATGTTGAATCTTTAACAGGAATAGTTATTATTATTATTATTATATCATTAAGCCGTTTCCCTTTCGGGGTAGGCGTGAATTGCTCGGTGGTAAAGTAGATTAACTATCTACTAAAAAGTTGAATTTTTGGCCTAGATGAATGATTTTGTATAAAAAAAACGAATTTCAAACAAAATACATGAATTTAAAAAAAGTTACATTACCAACCAAATTGATGAATTTTGAACTAAAATTATAAATCTTCAACTAAAAAAAAAAATAATAATTTTAACAAAGTAGTTCAATTTTTAACTAAGTAGTTGAATTTTCTACAAAAATAGATAAATTCTCAATGTAAAATGTAATAGTTGATATTTCAATCAAGAAAGATTTTAATTTTATATCAATAACAGTTTAATTCATCTAAAAAAGACGAATTTTCAACCAACTAGTTAAATCCTGAATCAAAGCAGATTAACTATCAACTAAAAAGTTGAATTTTCGACCAAGATGATTATTTTTCTGTCAAAAAAGACAAATTTTAAAGAAAATATATGAATTAAATAAATAGTTACATTTCCAACCAAAAGGATGAGTTTTTGACTAAAATGATGAATCTTCATCAAAAAAATTATTTTTTAACAAAGCAGTTTTATTTTTAACCAATTAGTTGCATTTTCAACCAAAAAAGATTTTTTTTTAATAGTTAAATTTTCAATACAGCAATTTCATTTTCAATACAAAAATATGAATTCTGAACCAAAAATATAATCGTAGAAATTTAAATTAAAAGAAATTAACTTTCATCCACGAAAGATGAATTTTCCAGTCGAAAAGACGAATTTTCAACCAGAAAAGATTGTTTAGTCTAGAAAGCAAAAAAAAAAAAAAATGCAACCAAATTATATTTTGAAGGGGAAAATAGTTTTTAATACAAAACAAAAATTTCGAATAACTATTTCATTTTTAAATTTATTTGTTTTGAAGGTTATATAAACATAATTTTCCAAAATTTTAGGAAAAATTCCAGCCAGCTTAAAAGATATTTAGGATTTTTTTTAATTTTGCAGAATAAAAAAAATTGCTTTAAAATCTTCCTGATTTTGTTTTTGAAATGTTTTAAAATATTTTTAAGCATTCTCTTAAAATTAATTTTTCAAAATAAAAAATCAGTTTAAATTTTCCCAGGAATTTTTACAAGACATTTTTTGATATCGTGAAATCTTTCAAAATCCTTTAAAAGCTTCAACGTCTTATTTCGAAATTATTGTGATCTTGCGAAATTGAAATATTTCAGTTCAATTTTTCCCAGGAATCTATAGACAATTTTTTTAATTCTCTTGAAACTTTTTAAAATGTTTGAATTCTTAAAAAGCCTATTTTTCGAAATCTTCAAAACCTAAAACTAATCTTTTAAAATAAGACCTGAACCATTTAAAATGTTTTTGTCAATAATTTTATTTTTCTAATCTTTTAAGAGTATGAAAAAGTTTCCAAATTATAGTGTGGTAGCAAGATAATAAGATCAGAATTATTTTCCAATATTACAAAATCATTTACAATTAAAATGTTATTTTTTATCAATAATATTTAGAAAGACGATATATGACATTTCTATAAAAAAAATTAATTTTCTACTATGAATGGCTCATTTTTGATTAAAATAATGAATCTTCAACCAAAAAAAGTTACTTTTTAACAAAGTAGTTCAATTTTTAACTAACTAGTTGTATTTTCGATAAAAAAAGATGAATTCTCAACGAAAAATGTAATATTTCATATTTTCACACAAAAAATTTTTAATTTGAAGTCAAAAACTGTTGAATTCATAAAAGAAATGCCAACAAAATATCTGAATTCTCAACCAAATAATAAAACTAAAAAATATTTTTAATTTAAAATACAAAAAATTGAATTCATCCCCAAAGGCGAATTTGCAACAAAATAGTTGAATCCTTAGCCAAAAAAGATTTTAATTTTAAACCAAAAATTTTCAATTTGAATTTAAAAAAATGAAATTTCTACTAAAAGAGATGAATTTTCAATACAAGACGAATTTTCAACACATTCGTTGAATTTGCAATTAAAAAAAGATTTTTCATCCCAGAATAAAAAAAAAGGAAAAAATAAGTTTTTACACAAAATAAAAATGTCGAGTAACTATTTATTTTTTTATTTTCTTTGTTTAATTGTTATATGAATATAATTTTCCTAGGTTGTTCGAGAAAATTCAAAAAGGTTTTTAAAGAATTCAGATATGTCGAAAAAGTATCTAGAAAATTTCTAAGAAATTTTCTGTTCACAAGATTTTACCAGATTTTAGGGAAAATGTAAGTAGTTTAAAATATATTTAAGACTTTTTGATACTTGGAAAACATATAAAGAATTTTTTATAAATGTTCGGAAATGTTTTAAAGTGTTTAAATATTTTCAATCTCTTCAAAATTCCAAAAATTCTTAAACATCTTTTGAATTAACTCAAATTATTCCTGAAATTGTTTTAGAATCTTCCGGATCAATTTTTGACAATTTTGTAAATTTTTTGTAATGTTGCAAATTTTTAAAAATATTCTTCTAAAATTTACTTTTTAAAATAAAGAATCAGTTTAAATATTCCCAGGAATCTTCAGAAATGTTTTTTTATTATCTTGAGATCTTTCAAAATCCTCACAAAATTTTATTTCGAAATCTTCAAAAATCTACATTTTGTTTTAAGTTTTTTGAAATTTTGTATAATTAAATTTTTTTTAAGTTCTAAATATCTTTTAAAATGACTCGAATTATTCCTAAAATTTTGAAAAAAGTTTGAAAGATTAACAACATTTCCTAAAAATCTTCCAGATGCTTTCTTGATAATTTTGAAAATATTTTAGAATGTTTTGAAATCTTTTCAAATATTCTCTTAAAATAAATGTTGTAAAATAAAAAATAATAAAAAATTTTCCTAGAAATCGTAAGAAAATTTCTTTATTTTCTTGAAACCTTTCAAAACTATCTATATTAAACTTATTGGATTTTTTTCTAAAATGTCGTTATCTTGCAAAATTGAAAAATGTTGCTTTGAGATCTTTTACATTCTTTTCCGAAATTATAGGAAATCATTTGAAATGCTTTTAAATCTTTTTTAATACTTTCTTTAAATTAATTTTAACTTTCCCTGGAATTTTAAGAAAAGGGCAAGGTGTTGTGAATAGAATCCTTTTGTTATTTTAAAAACATTTGGTCAAAAATGTAAAAACAGAATATTGTTGCCTTTATTCTTAAAGAATCATTTACAATTTAAATGCTTTCTTTTAGAAATAAATTTTTAGAGTTTATTTACAACTTTGCAATACTGATTGAATTTTATTTAAGAGCATCTCTACTTCATCGTTGTTCCAGATGAGATTGTATATAGATTTATCTTTCGTATCTTCAACAAAGTTTTGAAGAATAATTTTTATTTGTCGTAAATCGAAAAGATTGTGATTCTTTCCGAAAATCCAGGTATCGAAGGATAAATTCGGTGTTTTATAGACTAGAGAAGTTATTCGTTTTTCGGCAATAAAGGAGAGGAAGTCATAAAATTGTGCGTAGTTCATTCCATAGGAAGCTTTTAACATCAGTTGACAGTGTGAGGACCAGTCTTCCATGTCTTTGCAGTCTTCTATTTCTCTCATTACAGAAAATAATTCGTTTTTTAATGCTAGCCACATGTTTTTGATATTGCAACCATTAACCCAGTTATGATTGATGGAAATCGTATCTTCCTAGAAAATTAAGAAAATATATTTTTTTGAGATTTTGTTTTTAAACTTTTAATCCTTCAATGATATTATAAGCCTCAAATTAAAAAAAAAAACTAATAAGTTAAATATTTTCCATTTGGTAAATTACAGGAATACAGTCCGTCCCTTTTTCCCCCCTTAAATTTGAAAAATCCCCTAAAATATCTATAAGAGCATTTTTACTCAATTTTTCATTTTTGCCCCTTTTTTATAAGGCTTCAAATATTTCCTGAACGATTTATTTACTAAATTTGTAGATTTGAAGGACATCGTCGACAGCGAAGAAATCTCTAATGAGGAGATTTTTCACGAAAATATAGGAATAAATTCCTTCAAATAAAATTAATGCAGGGACTTATATTAAATTTAAATGATGAATTTCTAACAAAATTGTTGGCTTTTCAACAAAATAATTACATTTTCAACCAATTAATAAAATTTTCAACCATGGAAGATGAATTCTCAACGAAAAATGAAATACCTGTCATTTCAATAAAAGATTTAAATTTTAAATTAGTATCAGTTGAATTCATCAAAAACAGACAAATTTTCAACAACGAAAAGTTGACCAAATTGTTGAATTATCAAGCCAAAAAGACGAATTTTTGACAAGATAGTTGATTTTTGATCCATAAAACATTTTTCAGTCAGGAAAAAATAAAATGTCAACTAAATTGTTTAATTTAAAAGCCAAAAAGATGAATTTTCTACAAAGCAGTTGAATTTTCAACTTAAAAATATAAATTTTCTACAAAACAGTCACTTTGAATCAAATAGTTCAATTGTCTATGAAAACAGTGGAATTTTCAACAAAAAGGATTCATTTTTAACAAAATTATTGCATTTTAAACCAATAAAAGAATTACATTTTTTAATCAAAACTATTGAATTCATCCAAAAAAGAAGAATTTTCAACAAAGTAGTAGATTTTTCATAAAAAATTCAACCAAAGAGATGAATTTTTTGGCTGAAATGAATCTTCAACCAAAAATATTAATTTCCAAGCCAAAAAGACGAATTTTCTATAAAACATTTGAATTTGAACCAAAAACGATAAAGTTTTGACAAAATTTCTGATTTTTCAACAAAATAATTAAATTTTTGACCAATTAATAAAAATTTTAACAATGAATGATAAATTCTCAATGAAAAATGTAATAATTGATATTTCAATCAAACAAGATTTTGCAGTCAAGAAAGAACCAACATTTTCAACAAATTGTGGAATTTACAAGCCAAAAAGACGAATTTTCTGCTAAACAGTTGGATTTTTAAACCAAAAATATGAATTTTTAACAAAAAAATTAATTATCAAGCAAATAGTTGAATTTTTTACCAACATAGTTGAATTTTCCATGAAAATAGTGGAATTTTTAACAAAAAAGGATCAATTATTAACTCTTAATTTTTAATTGTTGAATTTTAAACTAAAATGATAATCTTCAACAAAAAAATGAATGTTTTACATAGTAGTTCAACTTTCAACATAGTGGTTGAATTTTTTAACTAAATATGATAAATTCTTAACGAAAAATATAATGGTTTTGATATTTCAACCAAAAAAAATGTCACTTTTAAATCAAAAACAGTTGAATTCATCCAAAAAAGATGAATTTTCAACAAAATAGTAGATTTTTCATTAAAAAAAAATTTTTCAGTCAAGAAAAAAAAAATTGAAATCAAATCGTTACATTTTCAAGACAAAAAGACGACTTTTCAACATAATAGGTCAATTTTCAACCAAAGAGATCAATTTTCAGCTAAAATGATAAATTTTCAACCAAAAATATTAATTTCCAAGCCAAAATAAGGAATTTCCTACAAAACACCCGAATTTGAACCGAAAAGGATGAATCTTCAACAAAATTCTTGATTTTTAAGCAAAATAATTAAATTTGTATCTAATTTATAAAATTTTCAACCATAAAAGATTTATTCTCAACGAGAAATGTAACAATTGATATTTTAACAAAAAAAGATTTTAATTTTAAATAAAAAATAGTTGAATTCTTAAAAAAATTAACGAATTTTCAACAAAGTAGGTAATTTTTTAACAAAACACTTGATTTTTCAATCAGAAAAGACTTTTCAATCAAGAAAGAACCAAATTTTCGACCAAATTGTTGCATTTTCGAGACTAAAACAAGAATTCTCAACAAAATAGCTGATTTTTGAATAAAAAAAGATCTCTTAGGCAAGAAAGAAATAAAATATTAATCAAATTCTTGAATTTTCAAGCTAAAAAGACGAATCTTGTACAAAACAGTTGAATTTTCAATCCAAAAATATAAATAAAAAAAAAGTTTATTTTCAACCAAGTAGTCGAATTTTTTATGAAAATTGTAGATTTTTCAACCAAAACGAGTGAACTTTGAACGAAAAATAGATTTATTTCATTATTCGGTTTCATTATTATAATTAATTTCACATTTAAGTGGAAAAAATTGATGAGAATAAGGAATCAAAATCTATCTACGGATAAAAATCCATTTTGTTGAAGTCAAATATGAACATTTTTAAATTATGTAGTTTTCAATCTTTGATCTTCTTAATTATTTTTCTGATGTACATCAGTAAAAAGAAGGATTTTCATCAAAGGAGTTGATTTTTCAACCGAAAAAAACAGTTTGAATTCAAACATTTCCCTTTTTAATCCTCCTTTTAAAAAAAATTGAACTACTAAATTGCTGTGATCCTTGAAATTAGCTACTCCTTGTCTAAATAAATATTTAAATAAATTAGGAAATAAATCTTAATAAGTACCAAATTCCAAACTTGATGATGCCAGCCTGAAGGTACGAATATAATTTCACCAGATTCTTGAATGATGTCATAAAACTTAACTGACTTATTGTCATTCTTAATTCTTTCGTCTTCTAAAACGTCGTAAATTAATTTCCCGAATGAATCACGTAGATGATTTTCTTCACCGGGTGGAAAAAGTAGCCAGCGTTTTCTTCCATGAATGTTGGCTGACCAACTGTAGGAAGCAAAAACATCAGCGTGGAAAGGTGTCCTGAAAAATGGATTTTTAAGTACTAATTCTAACCTATTGATGAGATCAAATTTTTAATAATTATCAGTGATGTAGTCCTAAAAGAAAAAGTGGTGTTTGGTTAAAACTTCTATTTTTTAGTCGAAAATGCAAATTTTTGGTTGAAAATGCAACTATATTGTTGAAAAGTCATTTTTCTACTTGAAAGTTCAACTCTTTGGTTGAAAATTTAACTATTTTGATGGAAATTCTTTTCATGTTAGGGTGAAAATAAATTGTTTAAACTGACAATTAACTATTCTATTTTTAGTTAAAACTTTATCCTGTATACTGAATAAGTTTGAAATTCATCTTTTTTGATAGAACATTAATTTCTTGGCCGAAAATTCATCTTTTTGGTTGAAAATTTAACAATTTTGTAAAAAAATTTTTTTTTTTCTTGTTCAAAGTTATTTTTTTATCAGAGTTTTTATCTGAAAATTTAACTATTCCATTTTTGTTTGAAACTTAATCCTATATATTGTATAAGTGAAAAATTCAACCATTTGGTAAAGAATTCAACCATTTGCTTGAAAATTCAACCATTTAGTTAAAAATTCATGTATTTTGTTGAAAAGTCGTCTTTTTGGGTAGAAAATGGATCTTTCTTGTTGAAAATTTAACTTTGTGGTTGAAAATCTCACTGTCTTCTAAAAAATTTGTCTTTTCGTCTTAAAAAATCAAATATTTGATTAAATTTTAATTTTTTTGTTTAAAAATTCGACTATTTGATTGAAAATGCATCTTTGTATGCTGAAAATTCAACTATTTGGTTAGAAATTCAACCACTTTGTTATAAATGTAATTATTTTTGGAAAATTGAACTATTTTGTTGAAGTCATCATTTTTGTGTCGAAAATTCAACTATATTGTTAAAACTTCATCCTTTTGGATTGAAAATTCATCTTTTGGGCAGAAAAGTCATCCTTCTTGCTTAAAAATTTATCTTTCTTGGTTGAAAAGTAACTTTTTTGTTAAAAATTCAATTGTCTTCGAAAAAATTAATCTTTTTGTCTTGCACATTTTACTACTTTTTCAAATCCTTATTATTTTTTGGAAAACTCGTCTCTTTTACTGTAAAGTTCATCTATTCGGTTGATAATGCAACTATTTGGTTGAAAATTAATTTTGTTATTAAAAATTCGTCTTTTGTTGTTGAAAATGCAATATATTTTGGCTTGAAATCTTAGGAATTTAAAGTGTTTCAGATTGAATTCAATATGTCAGCTACATTAAGTTTATTTTGAAGAATTTATAAACGTAAAATCCTTATTACCAAGAACCTTTTGGACCGATGTAAACGAACATGTAATCGTCATTTAAATTTGTACGTCCCATGTAATATTCGTTGAGCCAATCTGAAGCAAAATATTTCGGAACTTGGTAAATGGACATTTTTGGATGTTCCTTTTTGCAGTGCCAATCTTTGAGGTAGAGAAGTGGAGAGTCACTTGGATAATTTTTAGCTCTAAAATCCATCCAGTAGTTTAGGTAATCATTTATTGTCATCTCATCTTTATCCTGAGAATTGTAGAATCTTTTGTTACAATCAGCTACAGGAACTGTGCAAGTGCCTGCAATGTAAATTTTGTATAATTATGTTATTTATTATTTTATTAAAAATATTCACTCAAAAATGGACTCAATATTTAAACTTAATAGCCAACAAATACGTACGCTGTGCGCGCGATTATTGAATATTTCCATATTTTGAGTACTAAAAAGTAAAAAGTCAAAGATATTTTACCAGATTTTAGGAAAAATCCGAGTCAATTAAAGAGATATTTAGGACTTTTAGAAGTTTTGCAAGAAATAAAAAATATTTTATAAATTTTCGGAAATTTTTAAAAATATTAAAATATTTTTCATCACTTAAAAAATTCTTAAATATATTTTAAACTAACTCGAATTATTCATAAAAATGCAGGAAAATTCCCTAATTAAGAAATTCCCGAATCAAAACAATTACAAAATTTTTAAATAATAAAATAATGAATCAAATAAAATCCTTTTGTTTGATAAAGATATGGTTTATTTTATTATTTATTTATGAAATAAACAATTTTTGAATTGTTTAGCTTCGGGAATATAAAAATTTCGTAATATTATAAACTGTCAGGAATTTTCCAATTTAATTTTCAGGAATTTTATATTTTAGAATATTTTTGTTTTCGGGGATTTTACAGTGCTTAGAATTTAATTTTTCAGGATTTTGCAGTCATCTCATTTTTAGAAATGTTTTGAGGTCTTCTTGATTTTTGTTAAAAAAATAATTTAAGAAAAAAACGCATTTTTCGATTCCCAGGAATCCTAAGAAATTTTGCTTATCCTTGAAAACCTGAAAAGTTTTATTTCGAAATCTTCCAAAATTTACATTCATTTTTTTTAAATGCCGCAAAATTTAGCTTTAAGAAAAAAAATGTTCAAGAAAAAAAGATGAATTTAACACACAAAAAAACCGTTGAATTTTCAACCCCAAAATATTAATTTTCAACAAAAAAGTTAATTTTCAACCAAAGAAGATTTGTCAATCAATAAAGAATAAAAATTTCATCCAAAATGTTGAATTTTTAAGCAAATCCAAATATTTTTTACAAAACAATTGAGTTTTCAACCCCAGATATAATTTTTAACAAAATAGTTCATTTCTAACAAAATTGTTAAATTTCAAAGACAAAAATAGAATTTTTGACACGAAAGTTTAGTTTTAAACCCAGAAATAGAGTAGTTAAATTTTCAGTGAAAAAATACAAGTTAATTTTTCATTTAAAAATTTGTTCAACAATATAATTTAATTTTCAAGCAATGAAATTTAATATTAATTCAAAAATTCAAATATTTAACAAAATACATGAATTTTTAAACTAAAGGACTTTTTTCGTCATGTTTGAAACTTAAGATACAATTAAATTTTTTGCGAAAAATAAGAAATTATAAATAAGATGAAATAACTTCCACATGCAACAAATATGTAAAAATAAAATAAGAAAAACATGAAGCGTGTAATACTGTTTAAAATACATACCATACAAATCTCTTGTTTACTTTATTAAATAATATTTAAATAGTTAGAAAAATATATATTTGGGGAATATATTTTGGACAAGTTATGAGAGGCGTAATTAGTTAAATATTTATTTTATTAATTATTTTCGAAATTTTAATTTTTCCTAAAACTTTTCGTAAATCCTGCAAAATTGAAATATTGCTTCCAAATCTTCAAGATTATTTTTTTTTACAATTTTAGAAATCTTTTTAAATATTACCTTAAAATTAATTTTTAAAAATAAACATTTTTTGTTACTGATCCCAGATATTAAAAATTTCTTTTTCGACAATTTCGTAAATTCTTTGAAAAGTTTTAAAATCTTTCTAAATATTCAATTACAATAACATTTTCAAAATGAAAATCATAAAAAATTTTCCCAGGAATCTTACAATTTTTTCTTTATTACTTTGAAACCTTGCAAAATTCTTAAAAAGCTTCATAATTTGTAACTAAAACTTTTTTTACTAAATTGAAAATTATTTTTGAAATCTTTTTAAAGTTCAAAGTATTTTTTTGATTTATTAAAAACTTATCCTGAAAATGTAAAAAAATTGCTTTGAAATCATCCAGGTTCTTTTTCGACAACTTTGGAAATCTTTTCAAATATTTTAAACTGTTTTTAAATATTCTCTTATAATAAATTTTTCAAAATAAATATCACCTTTTATTATTTATTTATTATTATTATTATTTACTATCATTATTTATTATTATTATTTATTATTATTTTGAAACCCTTCAGAAACCTTAAAAAGCTTTTAAATTTGTCGTTCAAAATCTTAAAAAATCTAAATTTTGTTTAAAATTTTTTTGAAGATTTCAAATTTGACATTACTTTTGAACTTTTTTGTGAAACTTCTGAATATTTTTTTCAATTATTCAGGATTCTATTTCGACAATTTTGGAATTGTTTTAAAATCTTATCAAATTTTCTCTTAAAGTAAATTTTTTAAAATAAAAAATCATTAAAAGTTTTCCTATGAATAAAAAAAATGAATTCTCTCCAAACGTTTCAAAATTCTTGAAAAACCTTTTTTTGGAAACATACATTTTTTTAAAATATTCTTTAATATTTTTTGTCTACAAATCCAATGAATAAATATTTCTTCTAAAGAATCAAAACTTACCAAATAATTGTTTTAGCAAGTTGAAGTTTGGCGCTCCATTCTGTATCCAATCTTTTCTGCATGGCCAGTTTTTTGTGGCATTTGACTGAATAATACATGGTTTATTGGCAATAAGATAATTGGAAAAAAAATCGTTGTACGAAATTTCATCTATATTAATCGATGAATCCAATACACAAGACTTTTCCGATTTGGTAGAAATGTTGCTGTCAACAATTTCAACAATATTTGACATGTTTACATATTATATTACATTTTTGCGTTATATTTATTTGTTCCTTTCAATTCTTTTTGAAATCTACCTTTTTCTAATATACCTGATTTGTTATACACAATTTTATAAACACGATACAATTAAAAATACGCAGTATAAGAAAAATTATGACATTTATGGAAACAACACGTGTTTCACGAATTCGTCTGCTATCGAGTCTGCGCATTACAAACTTCAAAGCGGGAATTCAAAATCTTATTGTTTTCTTTATATTATTTTATTATTAAACCTTTTTATTTTTAAATCGAAATTTTATTTTTAAAGTTCAAATTTAAACAGATGTCCAATATAGTTTCATGTGCAAGATGAAACTGAGAAAAAACGAAGAAACTCAAAATTATGAGATTCATTGGTAATATCAACATAAGAAAATTTTTTTATACTTTCGAAACCTTTCAAAATTCTTTAAAAACTTCTAATTTTCTGTTCGAAATCTTCAAAAATCTCAACTTTATTTTAAATGAAATTATCTTTGTATCCTTAAAAAATGTCTAAATATTTCTTAAACTTATTCAGATTTTTTCTGAAATTTTTTTATCTTGCAAAATTGCAAAATTTTGCTTTGAAATCTTCTACATTCTTTTTCAAAATTTAAGGAAATCATTTCAAATTTTTTAAAATATATTTGTGAAATTATTAATAAAAAAAGAGAATTAATTCAAATTTTCCCTGGAATTTCAAGAAATAAATTTCATCACATTGAAACACTCAAAATCCTTAAAAGGCTTCTAAATTTTATTTCAAAATCTTCAAAAATCTTCATTTTGTTTAAAATCGTTTGTCGTTTATCTTTAGAAACATTCAGAAATAATTATTTTATCAAATAGAATTACTGATGTGGAAATTTTGATTTATTAAATTGCTGATGGCGCAGAAAATTCTTAATCCTTATTAATAGATAAATACGTATAACCTAAATTAATATGGTCCAGGAGTTATGAATAGAATCCTTTTGTCATTTTTAAAACATTTGGTTAAAACGACGTTAAGAACATAATTGTTGGCGTTATTATTAAAAAATGATTTGAATTTTTTTTAGAAATACATTTTTAGAATTATAATTCCTCATTAGGAAATTTCCATTATATAAAATTCCAGAAATTTCAAAAGAACAAACTGAAAACAGCATCTTGAAGCAATTTTCACGCAGTATGCAACCAATCGGTTAGTCAACAACAATGAGTGCGATATTTTCCTTAATTTCGTTACACCTATTTTTTATATAGGATTTTTAGAATTAAGGGTAAATGGTAGTCTATGACGTAATCAAAATTTAACCTTCTAATGTTAATTTTGTCCGCCTTCTTATTTTTAAACTAAATAAGTTAGCGTGTCGAAATTTTGGGAGACGGAATCCACACATCACTACTTTCCAACCGAGCAATTCACGCCTACCCCGAAAGGGAAACGGCTTAATGATATAATAATATGAATTTTCAACGAATAATGTAATAGTAGATATTTCTACCCGAAACGTTGAAATTTAAAACCGAAAAAAAGAATTTTTAATGAAAAAGGCGATTATTCAACCAAAAAAGATCATTTTTTACATAATTTAATTTTCAAAAAGAATTAAAGTTCAACCAAAAATGTTTGGGTTCTGTTGATTGAATTCGCTATTTCCACTGTTATAATCATAGCAATCAAGTAGTCAAATCTTCATCTCAACCATCATAGTTACAACTAGTTCCTAATATTGCACTTAGTTGATTCCACATTGATTAATCATTGGTTCAATATTGTACAGAATTGATGCAACGTTGTACCGAGTTGATTTAACAGTGGTGTTGGATGTAATGTGGTGGTGGTAATGGTGGCTGTGGTGGATATAGTGCTAGAGGTGGTTGTGGCAGTTAAGGTGGAGTTGGCGATGAATTCAAAATGCAAAACATTGCTTACAAAGGGCATACAAAGGGCGTAGAAGTCTACTGCGCCGCTAGAGCAGAAATCTGTATTACGGACGGACGGTAACTCAGTCTGCAACATAACCTCGCTCGGTCGGTAAGTAATCCCATAGAGGCATGGCTCCACTACTCAAGAGCCTTTTTGTTTAAATTAATAATAATATTTATTATTTGCTCCTAACTAAATTACTTCTGTTAAATTTAATTGATTTTTGCCTCACTTTTACCAAAAAGCAGAAAAGTGAAAAAGTATCAAAATAGCCACTGTTTTTCTGGGAATCAGAAATGTTAGTATTTTCTAGAAAAATATGCAAGATACAAGAAAAAGTGAAACCAGGATTCTAATTTTCACATTTTTTGAAGTAATAAATAAAAATCCTGAGAAACTCTTTATGTAATCCACAGCAGACTCACGATACAAATTGTAAAATGGAATCAATCAAAATACCATTCTGTGGCTAAAACTATTAAGTCGACGAAATCGCGACCAAACTTCCTCTGATTAGGCTGTAACTATAAAAGACAAGGAGTTGTCTTCACTTGCCGGTACGTAGACCGCTCAATTTCTCCCCTCACGTGCAGGTAGACAAGATGTGTCTTCTACGCTGGCGCAGTGTCATGTCACACGAAGAGAGATTTCGGGACCTTTATGCCTAAAAGGTGGTGATAGTGGTGCCCCCAGGTATAGGATTTGGAAAACACGCTCTTCCTGGGGCTAATGATTAGCCCAGCACCATAGATGTTATTCAGCACTTACCTCAGCGAGTCAAAATGTTCCTCAAAGGTTCCTGACACGATGATAAAGTCGAAATATAATGGGCCGACTGTAACTTATTCAAGATATCTTCTAAAAAGGGAAGTAGATATGCGTCGCTCCTAGAGACCCCATTGACTTTTCGATAGTTAATGCACATATGATATGCAGTGTTAGCTTTCTTAATCATCTCGACTGGACTATACCATTTTGAGTTGGATGTTTCGATAAAATCTTCGGCTAATAGCTTATCCACCTAGTTATATATTGCTCCCAAGACAACCGGAGAAATCCAGAGTGTCTCTGCTAGATTGGGGAATGTCCTTAAATATCAATTTTATGTTCAACGAGGTGAGTTCGACCATATTTCGGAGAGCGGGACGGAATAACTTCTGCAAGAAACTTCTGGAGTCGATCACTTTCGACTTCCGACAGTTATACTAATCCACAGCAGGTCTCCTGCTCCTCCATCTCATTTTCGTTCATTTCGTTCGGGCCTAGCTAAGTACCATGCGTTTCAATACCCATTTCTGATGAGACCAAATTTGCACATGAAGTCCCAGTCCAAAATACAATCTGGTGATAACGGGTCCTGAGGAGTAGCCCCATTAGCCACTCACATCCTGCGTGCCTTAGAAACCACCATTTTTCGTGAAAAGCCTCATGGCTTTATCTTCGGTCTTGGTCACCCCACAAGATGCTATTTCTCCTGCAACTTCTGTTAATTATGCAGTTGCCCTGTGACCTGTCTCGATCGTCCTTTGCCCAGATTAAACTAACCTAGAATCCCCTGGGCTCATGCTATGATTCTCCTGAAATACAACTAAGGGGTCAGAACCTCTGTACCTAGGACGGATTCTAACTGGATCCTCCACTAAACGGGAGGTTTTTGTTCTTTGAATATATTGAGCCGCTCGGGCAAATAGATTATTAACCATCTTTGAAATTGACAGACCCTAAATAGTAATGATCGGCTCTTGAAAGCGACCCGTATTATCCTCTGATAATTGGGCTCCGATATCTGTTACGAGAGTAATTGGTGATCCTGCTCTTTGCTCTCCCGTTCGTTTCCCTTCTCTTGGCATTTGGGGCAATCGCTTTTGCCCCGCAGCCGTAAAAATACTTTAGCTTTTCCTCAGGACATTTGAAATCGGGGTGGCCTAACATATTACAGCTTCTACATTTATAGTTTTTGTACCTTTCCTCTAGGTTCATAGCGTTCGAGTTGATCCCCGTGGGTTGTTTATTCGCGGAGTTCAAAGTATCTTTATTAGTACTTGGATTTAAACTCCATGGGCTTGTCACTTTTATTTCTTTACATTGCTCTGCAAAAATAGCAACGATTTCAGTCAAGTTTTGCGAATCCGTGTTCTATTTATTTTCTTTTTCATTTTTGAAACGGGTCTCTTAAGATTGAATTTGATTTCACAAATTTTCCATACCGAAAGCACCCACGGTTTCATTAGTAGCTATTGCTGCTATCGGAACCTCCCCTTTTTTTTGGAAGTTGGTCTTATTCAGTTTTTCGTTCAGTCTATGCGCGTACTTAATAAAAAAAGGAGTCTTCGGCGGGTGAGAGTAAAATAACCTCATCACCTCTAACGGCACTAGATTTTTGCGGGCCCTGACTGCGTACGATTATCTGTTCCTCCAGTCGCTTTTGATAATTAATATCCCTAAACCGATTACAAAAGTCGTATTTAAATTGGTGCGAAGTCCTCCATAGATAGCGATTATGCCTAAACCATAATAATGCTATACCATCTAAAAGGAAAGGCATTACTTTTGGAACCTCTTTCTCCGTTAACGAATCTATTCCCCGCCCACCCTTAACTCTGTCAAAAACAAGTGATCACGCTAGTATCACCTCGCCCTGTGAACTTAATATTTCACTGCTTTGCGATTTTGATAAACTTCTGTTTCCTCTTCTATGGGGGGTACTTGCCTGTCTATCACGCCTGATGTGTGTGTTTTTTTGCACTTAAATCTACCCTATTTTCCAAATATTACGGATCGAGTTTATTAAGCCCTTCATAGGTTTCGCTTCGAGTACCGTAACGACTTATGTGACTCATTTGTCCAGATCATAAATTGTTTCCAAAAGGTGGCTTAGTAACCCCTAGTATATCCTGATCAATTGGGCTTAGTTTCGCCTCAGTCGATGAATAATCCGCAAAATTATATGCCGCTCGAGTTCGAGGAGAGGGAAGGTTGTTTATTCGTTATACCCCCACTAATACCCCCATTCCTGAATTTGATCACTGAACTACAGGGATGAAGTTCTCTTTGCTAACAACCGTTGAAAATGTAGGGACTGGTATATTTTGGGGTATTATCATCCACGGCTCGGAATAAAACTATACAACCACTGTATCTATAAAACCTTGACTCCCCTCTTTTGAGGGTGACATTGTTGGCCAGGAAAAATTTCCCGGGTTTTGGTAAAAAATTGAAACCGGTGAAATAGTAGGTCTATTATCTACTATTCTATGTGACTCGTTGAAGCAATTGGGGTTCTAATTAGCCCCTCACTAAAAAATTCGGATTCAGAGGGTGTGTAACTATTTTGAATTTGTGAAGGGTGAAATCCCAAAGTTCCATCTATTGATTCACTTCTACGAACTGTGGAAGAAATGCTATTTCCCCTGACATAAATGTCTCGTCCGTCATTAATGAAGTATCGAGTTCAATTCGACGCCTATGCGATTCGAATGGCATTTGATTTGACGTATCTCCTTCTTTTTCCGTCCATACTAACTCCTTAAAAAATCTTTTAAAATATCAGACTGTCCTATCTACGACCACTTTGCGGGGACCGGTATTGTTTACAAAATGTGTATTCGAAATAGCCCGTATTGTCTTCGTGCTCAGGTTCAGCAACCAGATATTTTCTTGTTCTGCCATTATTGTTTTTTTATTTCCAAACAAATTAAAGAAGAATTTAATATTAAAAGAGAAAAATTATTGTTCCATTCACATATATTGAATCCTCATCAGCATCGGAAAACCGAAATAAGTTTCGTCAAAACAGAGGCCCGATACATGACAACAGCTCAATCTCACAACGGATGATAATCGCGCGAAGAGAGAGAAAAAAATTCAGACCAATTGTATTGACTCTTACGAAACAAGAATAATAATAAAAAATGTTAATAATGAATTATTTTTCATAAAAATCTACCCGAGATCATTTTCCTAATAATTCAGTGTATTTTCCCCTTCATACTTGTTCTTACCCCGTTCGTAATTGCTTTGTAACGCACGAAGATGTCTTCGTACGCTAGCTGTCACTTTTCGCTTGTACCGGTCGACTGAGTATTTACCCGCACCAGTGTACCGTGTCGCGTCTCGTTGAAAGTGACCTCCAGCGAGCCGAGTCTTTACGAGCAACAGCGAGCTTATACGATTGCTCCCTTCTGGTGGCGGACCTCTGTACCCGATATCGATCCTCGTAGAAAATCAATTAATAACACAGCAACAAAATAAAAAAAATGTACCGACGTAGCACAGCATTTACGTTGAGTGGCGCGTGTACCTGTAAGACTTAACTACAAAAGACAGATCTCAGAGGTCGCTCAAATCAATAATCATTATTTATATCTTGCAAAATAATATAGATCATGTTTCGTTTAGGGTTTTCGCAAATTTTAAAGCGCCATAAAGAGAAGGTAACAAAAAGCCGGGTATCACACTTGACAATATATAAGAAAAATAACCCCCTTCTTTACATTACAATCAATGAAATATTTATATCACTTTAGAATAACAGAAACAAATCATTCACTGAAATCATAAAAAAATGAGACAAAGGAGACAAGTAAATTCCGCCCTGGAGCGAATAAAACCGACTTAATTCGTCTCCGCGTCTACTGATTCTATTTGGAGAGTAACATTCCTCTTATGAGGCTCATATGATAGAAGACAAGGAGTTCGCTTTACTTGTTGGTACGGAGACCGTACAATTTCTCTCCTCATTCGCAAGTAGACCAGATATGTCTTCTGCGCTGGCGCAGTGTCATGGCGGATGGAGGGAGATTTCGGGACCTTCGTGCCCAAAAGATGGGGATAGTGGTGCTGCGACCAATCCTCGGCGTAAAATTTAAATCGCCCCAGGTACTAGATTTGGAATTTAGGCGTCACAACCAAATTCCACCCCCGGTGTACAACCCTACGTTGCGCCTGTGCCTGTGCGGCTTCAACCCGCCTCGCGTTTCCGTAGTTTGTATCGCTGATCCTTGATGATAGTTGATGCTCCAAGCGAAGTCACTCCTTCCTTCATTTTTCTCTCATCCTCAAAACTATGAGTTGAACATCCTGATCGTCACGCGATAGTATATTTTCTGATCTTCCTTGGAGTAGGTAAACGCAGGCACACTTATCGCGTCCGAAGCTCATGCCAATCGCTTCAGAGTACCTATTTACTGCCTCCATAAGGATCTTGAGATCCTCTTTTGAGGAAGCAAAGAGTTTAAGGTCGTCCATGTATAAAAAGTGGTTGACCTTATACTCTCTTGTGTTCGGCGGTCCACATAGGTATCCAGAGCTTTTGCCACAGGATCATAAGCTCTTTTATGCATCTTACTATTTTTGAATGCACCTCCAGGCACTCAAGGAGCCTAATAAGTAGCACATGGTTGGTGTTATCGAATGCCTTACGGTAGCAATGCTATGAGCCTGTAGTTCTGTGGACTTGACAAATCTCCGGTCTTAGAAATCAATACCGTGAGTCCTTACACTAACCACTGCGGAATGGGTTTTTCTCCGTTCAAGAAAGTAGTGAATATACGAGCTAGACGTTGGTGCGTAGAAGTGAACTTCTTCCACCAACAGTTGTTGATTGTATCTGGCCCTAGCGCTGAAAAGTTCGTGGTTGTAGCGATAATTTTCTTCACTTCTTTAGCAAGAATTAGTAGACACACTTCCTCTGTAGCCTGCAACCTTTGCCTTTGGCAAAAGTTACGAAAGAATTATGTATCTGAAGCGTCTTTATTAGCTGATGAGTATCTCCATATAATATTTTCAACATCATGTGACGTTTTATTGAACAGACGGGGAGGATGAGTAGAAGAAGGGGAATTTTTCTGAATTATTTTACTCGACGTTCAAGGCGCTGTTAAAAAAGATTTTATTTTTCGCGTCTAGTGCAGCTTGATGGTCAGCAGTTTACACTTGTTCAGCATGCGATTTGCTTTTCTTAAGTTTCGAGCAAGTGCCCTAACTTTTCGAGTGAATTTTTCATTTCATAGCATATAGCTAATCACGCACTGAATATTTTATGCATGCCGTCTCGCCGTTTCAATTTTGAACTGAAGCTCTGCGATACGCTCGCAAGTCTTACTCAGGCGTACTGAAGTATCGTTACTTCTATTGTCGCTAAGCAAGGAGACCGCCTTCTCGTAAAATACACAGTTCAGATTCCAGAGATTAACATCTTCGGGTAGCAAATCGGGGAGAGCATAATTAGCTTTAGATAATTTGTCCATCCTGAGAGAGACTTTTTGGTGGATAGATCTGCTACTAATCATTTTGGCATTATCGGCAATCTGCATAGGTGGTATTGCTGGAACAGGTGGTATGTTCGTTGGAGCATGTTGCTCTTCTTCTTGCCGAAAAAGAGTTTTATATCCGTTTTTGAGCAAAAAGGATACTTGATCTCTTAAATACTGAGGCGTTTTATGAGCATGTTCCGGGTTCACATTGACCCAACGATCATGTAACCTCTGCATGAATCCTCTTCGCGCAGGTGAGCTTCTTTTCCAACAGGTAAGAATGTCCACCCTGAGTTAGTCCGACTACTTAAATTGTTGTTCTCTCGTTCGCCCGGAGCCATGGCTTGGTCGTTGCACTTTCTTTTTTCTAATTCTATTGCCACCACTCGGAAAAAACTCAAGGGAGATACCTGGCATGGCCCCCCTCGCATTCTTTTTGACTGGGTAGGTACAATTTTTTTCCCCCATGATTAGTCGTTGCTTGAACTTGAGACCAACTTCACGCCAAGTGATCATCACACACGCACACTCTGCCGCGCGATCAATCACCTCGCGCTTCCACTTTTCGCGAAGATTTATTTTTGAACAAGAAAACTATAATTTGCATTATTCGGGAAAAACAAGGAATGCATTTAAATCAATTAGTCTTCTCATATATTTCCTCTGAAAACCCAAATTCCAGCTTCTGTACCCGAATTTTCTTTTCTTTTTAGGATTCGAAAACGAATAGCTGGTTGCTCGTGTGCGTTTGTCCTTTTCGTTGCACCGACTTTGTGCGGTTAAAGTAAGTGGTTTGCAACTAACAGCGAAAAAACGTCCCTTGTGATTATTCCTTCACCAGAATTACACCTAACGCTGGGTGTTGTGAACACATTATTCGCTTATATGTCAGATGAATTAAAAAAAGAATCTTTGGGATGGGCAAAATTGTGTCATGTTGAACGCGAAATAAAGCACGGTGGTCCAGCATTTAAGGGTAATTCCGATTAAAAGCTTCTGTTAAAATTGGACCTTTTGCGTCAATGACAACGGCGACGTAATTTTAGGTTACGCAATTACAGTCGAACTCAGATTCAACGTTCTCGAATTAACGGATTCCGAGAATTGACGCCGCGCCGCGGGTTGGCTTGTTAGGAGCTGCGCGGGGTGTGCGGAGTTCACGGAGGCGTGACAAAACGTAGCTAAATCCGGTTCAGTTAGGTTAGGTCAGGTCGAAGAACAGCCCCAAACCCGACGTTAGATCCGAGTTCGACTGCATGTACAAGTTTTCGAAAACTTCAAGAAAGTTGTGACATCATGTTTTGGAAATAATCTCGAACCAAACTTTAAAACTAGCACTGTAGCTTTTAACAAAAGTAACATAATTTTTAAAATCAGTATCACTCCTGAAGTTCATGCAGTCTTTTTCCATGTTGAGTATTTTTGTGAGAAGAAGCAGAGGGGACTTGGATTCTTCAGCAAAGAGGCGATGGAATCTGTACGTCACGATTTCAGAACTGTTTGGGACAAACATAAAGTTTCCAAAATCCATCCAGAATATTTAAAAAAACTTTTACGCGCAGATTGTGAGTACAACAGCCAGCACATTTGAAGAAGAGTGGTAAAGTGTATATATTATTCAACATACTTTATTTATTACCATAAAACGATAACATTTTTAAAATAAAATATCTTTGCATTGAAAAATAGAGCTTATTAAGCAATTTTTTTCAATTAAACAGGTCATTTTATAGCAATTTGGTGCTGGACGTTTCACGCCAACGATATTTCTTTGCATTCGATTCAAACTCCACTGTCGAAAAACCAGCTGGATTTCAGAAGTGTTTTTTTGGGGTTTCCTCTCCCCTACCCGACCGTGCAGGCAAATGCGAGTACTTTTAAAAATGGTGGGTGCAGCCGCGGATTTATCACTGGTTGTGATTGCATTCATAAAGTGATTCTAAGCCTTCAACCTCAGTATTCAATTAATGAGCCTCCTTACACCGTACGCTTGTTGCAGGCTTGAACTGCTTAAGCAGGGATAAGCGTAGCTGAGGCCTAACTCTGGGGCATAGGTGGGAGTAGAGAGCAAGCGTCCTATCTCCATCCCTCTCATGCGCCAATTAGCGGTTTGACAGTTTAAATGAGAGATGAACCCCCAGTCTGGCGACGGTACGGATAAAGCGGAGTACCAAAACTAGGTCTCGAGGGGTTTATTTATGGCAACAGGCCATCCCTCTCAAGGCTATTGCCAGATGACAGTTCGTAAGTGGATTCTGCGCTTTACCAGATATTAACTTTCAAATAATATTCAGCCTCCTTACACCGTACGCTAATCGCAGGCTTAAACTGCATAAGTGGGGTCAGAGTGGGGATAAGCGCAACTGAGACGTAACCTTGGCACCTGTTTTTTGACAGTGGAGTTTGAATCGAATGCACACAAATATCGTCGGCGTGAAACCTCCTGCACCAAATTAGTTGCAACGCAGCGACTATAAAACCCGATCATATGCCGCATACGATTATACGAGAACGGTTCACCTCGACAGTTTGTAGCGACTCAGTTAAATTTTACATTTCCCTCCTTCCCTTCCTGTCTCGTTCTCCGCACCTATACTTCCGTGTAGCTCTCAAGCTCACGTAGCCTGATAGTTACACGTGCTGATCAAAAGTCAAAACAAACACGGTTCATCTGAAATGACTTTAACCCATAGGTGCGAACACTGCAAAAGTTTTTCTTGATTCTGGGTCTGGGATGTTGCTAAACTATTTTCTGATGAAAATCAAAATCTCTGCCAGGGCCGTTTTTGTAAAAAATCGTTACAAATTTTAAAAAGTCGAAATTTCATTGTTTTCTCGAAAACGAGGCGATATATAAAAAAAGTCAGGAGAACAAAATTGTTCTTCAGAACAATTGCTATAGAATGACCTACTTATTTAGAAAAAGTTTTTTTTCATAAGGTCTATTTTTCAACCTAAAGGGGATTTCTTTACGGTTATATCATGAGTCAAAAATTAAGGATAAAGAAATATATCTTTGGATATTCTGGATGGATTTTGGAAACTTTATGTTGGTCCCAAAGAGTTCTGAAATCGTGATGTACAGATTCCATCGCCTGTTCGCTGAAGAATCCGAGTCCCATCTGCTTTTTCTCACAAAAATACTTAACATGGAAAAAGACTGCATGAACTTCAGGAGTGATACTGGTTTTCAAAAGTATGTAACTTTTGTTAGAAGCTGCAATGCTAGCTTCAAAGTTTGGATCAAGGTTATTTCCAAAACATGGTGCCACAACTTTTTTGAAGTCTCCGAAAACTTGTACATAATTGCGTAACCTAAAATCACGTCGCCGTTGTAATTGACGCAAAAGGTTCACTTTTACCAAAAGCTTTTCACAGGAATTAGCCTTAAATGCTAGACTACCGTGCATTATTTCACGTTCAAAGTGACACAATTTTGCCGATTCCGAAAATTCTTTTTAGAATTCATCTGACATGTGAGCGAATAATATGATCACAACACCCAGCATTAGGTGTAATTCTGGTTGAGGAATAATCACAAGGAATGTTTTGTCGCTGTTAGTTGCAAACCGCTTGCTTTGACCGCACAAAGTCGGTGCAACGAAAAAGACAAACGAACACGAGCAACCAGGTATTCATTTTTGATTCCTAAAAAGAAAAGAAAATTCGGGTCTAGAAGTTGAAATTTGGATTTGCAGGGGAAATATATAAGAAGACTAATTGATTTAAATGTCTGCCTTGTTTTTCCGATTGATGCAAATTATCGTCTTTCCTGCTCAAAAATAAATCTTCTTCGCGAAAAGTGGAAGTGTGAAGTGATTGATCGCGCGGCAGAGTGGGCGTGTGTGAAGATAATTTGGAGTAGAGTTGGTCTCAAGTTCAAGCAACGACTAATCATGGGAAAAGAAAATTGTACTGACCCATTCAAAAATAATGTGACGGGGGCCATCCCAGGTATCTCCCTTGAGTTTTTTTCGAGTTGTGGCAATAGAATTGGAAAAAAGAGATTAACGTGTGCAGTCAGTGATTGTTGTGTCTCCCGATTTTCATTCAACATTTACTGCAACATCGAATTGTTTCATGTTTTGTGTTGGCTGAACAATGAGATTTATCAAATTTTTATTGAATGCCCAGTGGATATTTATAGGAGATGAATTAAGGGGGTTGACTGAATATATAGTGAATTTTATATAATGGAATACCCTGAGAGTTATGCTTTTTCTTCACATACCAGTCACAACTTTACAGGTTTATCTTCTTGGATCAGGGAAAAGTAAATCAAAGCAACTCACAGTACAAATAAAATGATTATCCGAAAAAATAAACGACGGTTTGACGCTTAGGCAATTAAGCAATATTCACTTCACTTGGGTAATTTTATTATTCCTTGAAACAAATATTGATATTTTATCTTTGTTTGCGTTATCATTGTTGATCGTACCGAGTGGAAGCTGTAAAAGTTTCGAAAATCAAATCTCAGTCTACTGAAAAAAAAATGGAAATTATTACTGGGTTTCTACTTCTCACCTTCTTCGGTTTTCTTAATTCTGCACGTAAGTTAGAAATAATATTAAAATTAATATCCATAACAAATAGTACATACGTGTTATCTGAGATATATTTACTTTTCTAAAAGCCTTGAGTTTCAATTATTTATTCCTGAAGCGTGCAAACATATACAATCTATACATTGCGCAATAGAGAGAATTTTTATAATACTCCTGAAGGTAAAACGCTTCAATTGAATGTTTTTGATTGAAGATTCAATTAACTGTTCAAAAGTTAAAGTACTTTCTTTGAAATTATTTTTTGGAAGATTCATCATTTTATTTCAGAACTCCTTTATTTGTTTGAAAATTTCTCTTTCCCATTTTTTCCGGAATTGATCGAGGATCTCCTGGGAGTTTACTATCGGGAATCGTAAGCCGAGTTTTCGAAACATACAATTCGTGCTCCAGATGTATAAAACAAATCTTTCCCCGGAATGTTTCGTTTTACGGATACTACATGGTTCCTGCAGTTAGTTCCAAAACGACATGATATCCGATACGTGCACCAGGTGTATAAAATACAACTTCTTCGGGGATATTTGGTTTTACGAGTCCTTCAGGGTTTGTGTAGTCATTGTCTCGAGGACTCGACATCTGATCCGTGCACCTGGTTTGTATAATAACTTCTCTCAGGAGAAGATGTATTTTATACACCTGATGCACAGATCGAACATTCCAAGAGTTTTGCACTTGATTTCCTACAGGTTCCTGTTGTACTTCTGATAAATTCCCCTTCAATTCCCGAAAGTAAACTCCCAGAAGATTCCCGGTCACTTCCCCGAAAAATTTTCATGTATCCCAATTCATTTCACATCAGACTGGTTCTACACTTGAAGTCGTAGAATTTCTCGGGGACGATATATGTTATTTTTCAGAGGAAATCAGATGATAGACCTGATTGAGATATCAATCGCTTTACTTTTAATTCTTATGAAGTTTATTGTCTTCTTATCGTGTAGTTTTACTCAGGTTTAATAACTTCTGTGGCCAGGATAATTTTTTTTCATTTATTCGGGAAAACACTGATGGACAAAGTCCGAAACGAGATAATCCTCAAAGAATGTTGTATAAAGGTAAAGTAAATGGCAGAATGCCCAGAGGTAGACCGCCGAAAGAATGGTTAGAATCTGTGAATAAGACAACAAGTAACTGGAAAGCTCCAGGTCCGGACATGGTGCACAACTTCTGATACAAGCACCTTACTAGTGTGCATCCTCCGTTGGCACGGTGTTTTCAAAAGATCATCGAACAACCAGATCTGATGCCTGGCTTCATGCTTCAGGGTATTACGCATATGTTGCCTAAAAAACCAGATGCTCAAAATCCATCTGATTTTTGACTGATAGCCTGTCTTCCAACAATATATAAATATCTTCCAGCTATCATAGCAGATGAGGTATATTCTCACTGCGACGAGAATGACATCCTTACAGAAGAACAGAAAGAAACTTGTAAAAACTCACTTGACAGTGAAGATCTAGTCACCATAGACACTGTTGCCATGACCCTTCCGTACCAGATGACTATTTGCTTGAAGTCTTGAAAATATACAAAATTTGCCCACGCATCATTGATTTCCTAGGTCGTGCGATAATTCTTTGGGGTACAAGAATCAAGTGTTTTGAACATGGACAATCTAGGATAACTAGATCAATACACATGACGACGTGTATGTTCCAAGAAGACTCCTTTAGTGCATTATGGATCTGTTTAGCGTTGAACCCACTGAGCAAAACACTAAGTAGCATGTCTCATAAGTTCCGAATACATGATAACAAGGATGGTCATCAAGTGACCCATCTTCTGCAGATGGATGACCTGAAGCTATACGCTAGCTCGAATCAGAAACTGCAGCAAGTCATCGATGTCACAAAGCAGTTTTCCAAAGATATCTACATGGAGTTTGGACTAGATAAATGCAGAACAGTCAATTCAACCAGAGGAGAATTAGGGACCGCAGAGCTCGAGAAAAATTTTGAGAATGACATCGAGGCAATGGCTGAGGGGAAGTCATGTGAATACTTGGGCATTCTCGAATCTAAGAGTATTCAGCATACGATAATTGAGAAAAACCTAATGACCTATGTCATCCCTATCCTCACGCACTCCTTTGGACTCATCAAATGGTCGAACACCGACCTCGAACGATTAGGCAGAATCATCCGTGTAGAAATGACAAAGCACCGAATGCACCACAGTAATTCGGCGATTAAAAAGGTAGTTCTACGACGACATAGACGATGTAGAGGCATTGTAGATGTCCGGAAACTGTGTGAGTCACAAGTTTTATAGTTGCGAGCCTATTTCAACAGCAAGCGAGATGTTACGCCTCATAGCACCATCTGTAAAACTGATATTGACTACAAACCCTTGAATTTGTCCTCAGAGGAGGCCTTGAATATCAGTGCAAAAACTATAGAGGAATTAGAAACGCTATAGAAACAGAAAGCCATCCACGGTGAGCACCCCAAAACGTTAGATCAGCGTAAAGTGGATAGTGGGGCATGAAATATTTGGCTGAGAATGAGTGGCCTGTATCCGGAAACAAAAGGATTCGTTATTGCGATACAGGACAGGGTTGTCAGCACCAGAAATTATCGCAAACACCTGCTACATCAAGACGTGGTTGACCGGTGCCGATTATGTGAATATAGCAACGAATCCATCGAGCACATTGTTTATGGTTGTCGCGTAGTGGCTCGAAGAGATTATACGCACAGGCATAATGATGTGGCAGGCATTATACGTCAACAACTTGCCTCAAATCTAGCACTCTTAACAGAATGAATGCCTTTCTGTAGTTACATTCCAATGCCTGTTTCAGAAAACAAAGATTACATCTTATATTGGGATGTTACTATTCAGACGGATCATTACCTCCAAGTTAATTGACCGAACACAAGTATAGCGAGCTAAGGCATGAAGTAAAGGCAATTTAGAGAAATGTGAAACATGCATCTATTTATCCTATTGTGATTTCGGCTACAGGAAATGTGCACGCAAGATGCACTAAACATCTTGAACATTTAGAAGTGAGAAGGGTACTGGCAGCAGCTCAGAAGGCGGTTTAATTAAACACCTGACGCATTTTTAGAAACTTCCTGAACAATTAAGAAGCAAGCGATTAAAAACCTTGAAAGTGATACATGGCAGCTCTAAGAAAGCATCCAGAGGTGACTGTTGTCACCCCTAGCACTCACGGCCGCTGTGTAAGCGAGAAAGCCGTAAAAAAAGAACTTCAACCTACATCATGCTCCTAATTTTGTACCTAAAACATCGTCGCAAATGATTTCATACATCGTATTAAATCAACTAATTATATCATTAACTTATCAGTCACTTGACTTAGTCCGTGGCTATGATGGAAAATCGGGTTCTTTTTAACCCAAAAACAAGTATGAAAAAGAATAATATTGTTTTTTACAAATAAAACAAAACTAAGCTTCCTAGCAAGATATTTTAATAGCAAATTTGTAGATCTTTTTTGGATACACAATTTTTGTCAATTCATCTTTTTTTTGTATCTTGCATAGTTTGACCGCAAAATGGAATATCGTACCAATATACGAAGGAAAGAAAACGAAAGAAACTGCAACAATCACTGTGGTATCAGTTTATTAAGTACCGTAAGTAAAATGTACATCAAGAAATATTTATTCGTAGGGTAATGAAAATAACAGAAGAAGATATATTGAAAGATCAAAGTATATTCATGCAAGGAAGATCAGGTACGGATCAAATATTCAGTTTGAGACAGATCACAGAAAGAAGTTTGAGAGTGAAAAAAAAGGTTTTTTCCCCTTTGATATTCTAGAAAAACCATTTGACAAAGGGATGGAAGTAAACTTTTGGAAGTCCTGAAAGAGTACAGAGTCAATAGATTGCTCCTACAAGCAATAAGAACAATATATGCAGGTAGCAAATCGCGTGTCAGGGTGAATGAGAAGAAGAGTGACTGGTTTGATATTATACAATGTGTTAGACAAGGATGCATTAAGTCCTCATAACTATCACATTTATGAATAAGTGTCCAAGAATGGCCCTCTTCGACGAAGAAGGTGTAGATATCGAAGCAGTGAAGGTACGTGGGTTACATTTCGCAGATGACAAGATTGTTATCGCAGAATGAATCGAGGACTTGCAAAGAATGTTGAATAAACTCAATACAAGCATGAAGAACATGGGCCTCAAAAATATCGCTAAGGAAATAAAAAGTATGGTGTTTAAAGGAAAGAATGAGGAAACGATATGCAACTTCGTCTCAAATATTAATTGGAGAATAGAACAATTTGACAAGTACGTATATCAGGATAGCCTATTCACTATTGAGGAAAAAATAGATGGGAAGTTAGATAGACGCATAAACGAGAGTAAGAAGGTGTGTTGTACGGTAGCAAGACCTGGACCTATCAAGAAGAAAATAAGAGTAAAACCAACGCGATGAACATGAAATGCTTGCTCACAATTTGCGGAAAAACACTGATGGGCAAAGTCAGAAAAGAAATAATCCTCAAAGAATGAAGTGTGGGGGAGGCACTAGTGGACATACGTGTAAGAAATGTTATTGACAAAACATAACATAATATAATTTTGGAAAACATGCAGAGATCGTATTCCTTAACAGTACTGAGAGCTTTTTTCTAAGGTTAACGCTACTTAAATGTTCAAGAGGATATTTATACTAACTACTATGCTCTGTTTATTGCTATTTTTGAAGAACATATGGAATTGCTACGAATAGTTTCGACCTATGAAAGTTCGCATTCTAGATTAAATTTGTTTTTTGGTTTTAAAATACATTTATTTACTAAAAATTTCATATTTTTTGTTTGAAATAACTAACAGTCCGTACGATTATCGCTAGTAGCTTGCTGTCGGAAGATGTTGGTGAAAAAGCAGATTTCTTTTATTTAAAAATAATGAATGTAAGATGAAAAAACATTGGTGTGTAGATTACGTTTCTTCGTTTGATAAAGTATTTTGCAGAAAAATGTTGCTAAAAAATATTGAGAAAAATATTTCTCCAGATTCCAGTGTCTACGGGCAACATTAATATTATTTTGTAAGATGAAGGCCTCATCTAACTTATAACCTTGGATGAATTTCCACTGCGTAAAACATGTATTCAACCAAATATTTGTCAAACAGAAATTTAATCAATTCAATCTTGATAAATCATTGAATTCTCGGTATTTTACCATTCAGAATAATATAAATACATACGAATACTTTAAACATACATTGACTGAGTTTCCCAAGTAAAATAATTATACGCGTGCGAGATTTTAATTCCTATAAAATAAATTATGTCATACTGAGTAAAATTTTCCACTTCACCGAGCTTCAAAGTTATCTGTGTATCCGATGTATTCTCCAGAGGGGGAAAACACAAATATTTCAGAATAGTATACATATACAAACAAAAAATCAGAATATTCATTATTCACGCTGTTCTGAAAATTCTACGTTAAACAGTATTTCCTACATTTTGAAAAAATGAGGATCTCTTATTCCCTGGCCTTAACCTTGGACGTTATTCTCAATTCTATCGGTAAGTAGAGAAGAAATAAATATCAATTTTCTATGGTAAGTACGTTGGAACACCTTTTATACAATAATAAATATGAAATACTATGTAAACTCTTTAATAATATGTAATTAATAATATAAATATTATGTTTGGCTACTTAAAGATAATAATTAGACAGATTTTCAGAACCTATTTATCTTAATAATAGTTATTTTATAATAGTTCACCATATCTCGAAAAGTAGAAGAGCTATGATCACGATATTCAGAAAAATTCTAGCTTCGACCATTTAGAAGTAATTTTTTTCGTTTCCGAGGTTTCAAAAAACAATTTGCCTTGTTTACATGAGAAACACTTCTTTATATTGGAAATGAAACAATAATATATCTAGCTTATTTGTTTGCGTCTTTAAGACGCATCGATCGACCTGATGTTATAACTTTTATGACTTACCAGTACCAATCCTAAAAGTTCACAAAAAGTGGTTTATTCTGTTTATATGAGAAAAACTGTTTTGGTATTTAAAATCTGACAACACTAATTGATAAAGTTTAAAAAAATTTTGGGTATTCTGTTTATATGAAAACAACTTTGTTTATGTTAGGAACACTACAGTACTGTATCTGATATGTTTGTTCGGGTCCTCGAAACACGCTGAATGACCTACTGACGAGCCATCTATGACCTTTCATGATCTAGAAATACCGATTTATAAATTGAAAAAATGTCTTGTTTATCTTGTTGATATAAGAACTTTTTTAATATGGGAAGTATAACAGTAATGTATGTGATAAATATTTTCGCGTCTTCGAGATGCATCGTTTGCCCAAATTAAAAACCTTTAATGAACTACCATAATCTACTAATATTGTTTTCACATTTCTCTAAAAAATTATTTTTCTTGTTTATAAGAGGATTTTTTATATTGGGAATATAACATTAATGCATTCTGTGTAATTGTTCGCGTCTTTGAGACGTCTCTTATTGATATATTGACGAAATTTCGACGACCATTCTTGACTGATCAATAGCTACTTACATAGTTTAAAAAATGGTATTGTTTATGCGTCTAAACAAAAACCTCGCCCCTTCTCTTTTTCAACTCCCCCTTCCCCTTGCCAGGTTCGCACGTGGTGACTTGACCGTTTGATAAACTTGAATGAAGTTACATTGTTTATATAAGGTTTTAATTTGGAACATAACACTGGCGTAAGGTAAATTGGTATTCATTGTAACAAGTTTCCCATTAGAACAATATAGATACGTCTCAGAATAACTTGGGAAACTTTGATCAACCGACCTATGCGACATAAAATGAATCATTAGAATTACGCGTCTACCAGTTTTAATACACTTTTAACACTAAAAATTCTTAAATATTTTTGACTTTTCACAGAAATATCATCAGGTTCGTCCCCCAAAACCAGGGACTTACTGGCAAATTTTGGGATAAGTAACGAACATGCGAATCATCAAGGTAACGTCAGTACAAATAAAAATTCATTTAAAAAAATGTTAAATAATAAGTTTAATAATATTTTTTCAATGAGCAACTTTTTTATGCTGTTTCTCTTTTGAAGCATATCATTCCATAAGAAACTCCTGCAGAATGAAAAAAGAATTCTAACTTTTTCATCAAGCGCATTCAATATAACTTAAAATATCTGAAAACTTTAAAAAATTGTATTTTATGCATATTTCTTGAAGTCGTTGACATTAAAAGAAATTCTTTGAAATAAAATTCATCATTATTATCATCGTTCCTAGATAGAAACACGAATTTTGTCAATTAGTCCGATCTCGATACATTCCATATTATTGATTATGCCGTATGTTATATGCGCGATAATTAAATAGGCGGTTGATAATAACTTAAGCACTTACCAGTGATATCACAAAAACATATAATTCATTCGCGTTTATAAAACCGAATGCTTATCTTTTCTGTGCAAAATCGAACATCTTTTGAATTTTTCGATTTGTAGTATATTCTAGGTTTGCATTAATTATATGTGGGTGATATATTTGTCGATATTGATTTTACTTCAATCCAATTGCATGTATCTTAGTCGCTGAATATACTTGATGATTGTCTACTATAAGAAAACGTAATTTCTTTGTTTCTTGTTGCAGCGTCAAGTTCAGAGTTCGAGCGTTCACATCATGGCGACGCTATTTCTTGGGTACCTCATTCCGGCACTTCTTATTCTCCTGATATAAATACTACAGAGAAGACTTTTCCTCCTGGCAGACTTATTTCTGCGGTCAGGCCTCGTTCTCCTGCTGAGCCTCCTCTTCGTGCCAGGTCCAAGTCTCCTACCGAGCGTCGTTCTCTCTTGTATGGATATGGACCTGAGCAATTTAGATTTATTCGGCTTGTTCCCATCACTAATCCAAACCGGCAATTCGGAATTCTAAGATATACTTTTCCTCTTAATCAACCAATTCAAGTAAGGATCAGTTCTACTGTCTTTAAGCCCATGCCAACCGACGAACAAACTGTTTTAGCAACATCCAATGGTTACGTCGTTGCAATAGTATATGACAATAGATGGCTTCGTGGAATATTTTCAATTATATCTCCTCACAAAATGCGTGTTAAAATAAACATGTACAGCGGCAAAGTTGAATATCTAACTTCCGAAGAAATGGCGGAATTACCCGTAGGTCGCCGTTCCCCAATCTCAAAAAATTTTGGGATAGTAAAGGTTTCAATGTGTGAAGTAAATGACTAGTAAACGACTATACTGCACAACAATGATTTAAATCGAAAAAAATATAAAACTGAATAAAAATATTGTTTGTGATCCAAAGCAGGATAAAAATGTTACATGTCACTTATAATTACATTGAAGAGTCAATGTGTAATGGTTCTCAGGGCGTCAATCTGTTCTCAATTTCCCATTTTTTTCCTGAAGCAGATCAAAGTAGAGTTTTTTTCTTTCTCAACGAAAATATATATAATTAGGAAAATAATTACAGGCTCATAAGAATTTATGTACAATAATTTTTAAATGTATTGAAGAAGTTATAGAGGTCATATTCCCAAACAGTTTTCTAAGTTTTTTTTAAAGGTTGACGCTATTTTTCAAGAGGATACGTGTCCTTCTTACCATGCTCTGTTCATTGATATTTTTTGAAGTGCATATGCTATTAGTATATTTTTTCTGCTTGAATGCATTATTTATACTGATGTCTTCGTGGTTTTTTACCGAGGTAGGGCCTGTATGGATAATATTTTGACCTTGGCTTCTGTTGCGCACTTATAAACAAAGAATAGACATATCTATGCCATTGTGGTGGATTTTTCAAGAGCTTTCGCATCGGTTAATTGCTCTCACATCTGGTCAAAACTTGTTTATACTGCGATCAGCTCAAAAATAATTCGAATTCTAAAACGTCTATATAAGGGAGCCTCAACTTGCATCAGAGTAGGGAACGAGTTCTCGGTGAAATCATCGGTCACTGTGAAAGCACAATCATGTTTAACCTTGAATATCGTGATTTTTTTTAGACAAAAGGGTCTTGTGGGTCTCAGAATCATGGGTTATCCGGTCATCAGAGTGCTAGCTTACGTGAATGGTTTAATTATTTCTGCAGAATCTAAAATAGACGCAATAAGGAAACTCAATGCCCTTCAGGTTTATTTTAATATAAATAAACTCAAGTTTATTGACAACAAAACTAAATGCAATACATTCAAGAAAGTTCGGATCAGCGCAAAACTTCTAGGTCTCAAATATAATAGTGGCTCTTTGGAGTTTATTCCTTGTTTTGAACTTCCAGAATCTGAGGTTAGAAATATGATATCTCTCGAATTAACGAAGTTGACCTTCAAGTGACCTGGATCCTGACATGTGGGGGTTGAGGGGCCACGGATTTGTGATCAGCGCAGCCGAAAACGTATTTTGTAAGGATCAGTACCTCGACATTAGCAAACCATGACAAGCTACTAGGTACAGAAATTCTTATGAATGTTCTTGACCTTCATGTGACGTCTAGAGGTCATTGGGACACGTGGGTAAAAATATATCTGTACGTAAAATTTCCCGCTTTTTCAGTATGTGAGGTCAAAATTTTGTTGTCCTGTGTTATTATTATCATGTGATTATGATATCTCTTTTTAATGTAAATGAATCTTTTTATATTTTCAAAGAATACAAAATATCATATTTTGATGAAATTTTATCAAACTGCACTTTTCTCGAAGGTCATTGCAATGTTTGTTAACATGTGTCCTTTTACAAGTTGTCTGTTATGGGACGTATTGAGTGGCTTGTAAAAATTGAGTCCCTGGTCCATAATAGGGGTAAAACTATGTCAAAAAAAGTCGCCTCGTTATAATTCTTGCTGTAACTGTATCTTCCTCTTTCTTTTTCGCCCTATCTCTCTCTCTTTCTCTCTCTCTCTCTCTCTCTCTCTCTTAATATACCTTTTCTGAAAATCTGACAAATTCTGAGAGTTTTTCTGTCTAAACTAGACGTTAGTATTCGACGTAACTTTATACACGACACATCGTAATATTCAGTTCATGTTGATTTCTACAAGTTTTACAAAATAAAAGTGAAATTTGAATTTTCAAAGTGTTCACTTTAATAATAATTCAAATAAATTTGTTAAATATGTTTCGCAATTTTTCCATTGTGATTCAAACAATCGTTATAATTTTTAAATAGTGGTTTCCTAAGTGTGCGAAGGATAAAAACTAAAACGTAAACTTTGGATTTTACAAAAGAAGACAAATACAGGGAGTTGACATTCTTTAAAAAATAAAAGAGGACTTTATATTTTCAAATTTGCTAAATTCATTGTTTCTTGTGAGGAAGATGAGTTTTATTGAAATAGACAGGAATTGGGATGATGGGATTGATGTCATGGGAGGACCTATGAAAAATATCGAAGAATTTTACTTAATTAGTACAAAATTAAGATCAACAATTTTACGACAAGACTTTCTGATCTAATGCAAAATTCATTAGGTTTTTCCTGAAAAGATTTTTGACATCAATAAAAAGGTTAGCTTAGATTTCAAAAACAAACAAAAAAAGAGAAAAATACTGAACAATTTGTAAAATCTCACCTAAATTTGACTATTAACGAATGTTATGCACAGAAACATTCTTTGAATTATAAGATTGAACAACTTATAGAAAAATTAGATCAACAAGTTTCCTCTTTTATCATCAAGGAATATTTTGAAAGGGCAAGAAGACTGAATAAAAATGCCCTCAAAGATATTATAAAACATAATCGCAAATTTTTAAGCATTCTCAAAAACAAGGAGATGTACAAAAATTGCGTTTAAACATTCACTCAGTTCTTTCTTAAGATCAACCAGACCCTTGGTTTTTGAATATTTCTAATGTAATTATTCTACACAGAGTCATTGACATTTTAAGATCAGGTAATGGTTTCAGCAACAAATTTGTAAGAAAAAATATATTCAATTACTTGAAATCATTAAAGACATTGAATCCAATATTGAAAAAATACCTGAGAATAAAATTGATGAATTTAGATCACATTTTATGGGTTTATCTATTGATTTTTTGAATAATTATGAACCGAAAACTTGGTTAGAAAAGCAATTGAATGAGGGTTTAATTGAAGCAAAAATTTTCTCAAAATATCATCCAGAATTAATGATCACAAAATCGGATAAAGGAAGCATTACAGTAGCGATGCATAAGGATGTTTATATTCAAGAAATGTTGCATATCTTTAATGATGATGATAGTTTTCAATTGATTTCTAGTAATCCCACTGAAATCCTGCAGGAAGGAACTTTTAAAATTGTAGAGAGAATGAAAACTGATAAACCCTTAGGTAATAATATTGAAAGATGTGATATTGATACAACGAGTACAAATCTCCCTTCAGCATATGGCCTTGTTGAAGCTCAGAAAACTGATTGACAATGTAATCATACCTTTTTATCACATATTTGTCTCTTTTGATGTCATAGCCATGTTTCGAGATATCCCTGATGAAAGAGTTGCAAATGCCATACAAAAACGTTGGGATTTGATTAAAATTAATACCAAAATTCCGGAAAAACAACTTCTCGATGCTGTAAAATATGTTTTTCATCAGTGTATTTCAAATTTAATAATAATTTTTATAAACAAACGTATGAAACTCCCAGAGGATCACTGTTGTCTCCTTATTTTAGCTGAAATTGTTATGGAAGATTTAGAGAATGGAGTTTTTCAAAGAATTGATTTCAATATTGATTTTTATGCAAGATATGTACACGATCGAGTACTTAGTGTACATGAAAATAATGTTAACACCCTTCCTAAAGTTTTTAATAGTATACACCCAAGATTGCAATTTACTGTTGGAATTGAAACTGAAGGAAAATCAAATTTTCTGGACATGACTTTAATTAAAACAGATGAAAGGCATATTATCACTGACTGGCATAGAAAAACTATTTGTTCAGGAAAAACATTTAATTTTCTTTCAAATCACTATATTTAAAATAAAATAGGAATTATTGAAAATTTTATTGATAAAGCCCTCAAATTATCACATTAACACTTGATACTGTTGTTCTTCGATATTTTGGTAAAATCTCGAAGATTTCAAAGTCAATGTTGGGAAAATTGGGTTTACATACTATTTATAGAGTTCCATTCAAGAACAATATGATTGTAAAATAAGGAAATGATAGATATGAAACGCTAGACAAAAAATGTGTGATTTACGATGTTAATTGTAAATATTGCAATGCCGTTTATATAGAACAGACAAAAAGGGTGCTTAACTCAGGAAAAACGAACATGAAAATAATTTTCACAGAAGTCCTAGATATCACTTAGTCCTTTCTAAGCATACAATTACACATGGTCATGACTTCGATTGGAATCATATTAAAATTCTATATGATGAGAAAAATCAGAAAGAAAGAAAATTCATGGAGATGTTATTCGGGAAGAGGGAGGAAAACAAGGCTATTTATTTAAAAACGGACCTTTCAAGATATAACAAAGTTTTGGAAAGAATAGTTAACTGGCTAAAGTAATTTTCTTTGACTAGATAACAGAAAGATTTCTTCTTTATTAAACAATCAATCTCCCAATAATTATTTTTGATTACATTAAACTTAATCAAATCATTCAAATAATACTGTTTGAAATATTCTCTTTATATGTATATTGATTCTATCATACCTCTAGTTATTCCCCTTTTTAATTGTGTTATTGTAGTCTCTAATGAGCCGCGAAATTAGGTTTTTGGAAGTTTTTTTTTTCGTGAATCAATTTGTTGCTTATTCTGCAAAAATTATTGATGATAAAATGGATTTCTTTTCAATCTTAATTACAAAATTGTAAACAGAAACACTAAACTCATGATTCTTCTCAATCTGTAGTGTTTGCTTGTGCATAATTTTTAAGATTTCTTTCAATTGAGTTTACATATTTTAACTCAATTTTCTTGAAAAAAGTGTTTTTTTATTTTTATTTGAATTTTCGTAAAATGAATGTTTCGAAACCGTTAGACGTTACCACCTCTCTCCCTTCCCCTAATCGTATTGGGTAATTTATATATCCATAAGATTAAAAATACAACAATATTCAACTACCTATAGGCATCTTAAAATCAAACAAAAAATGTATCAAACAAAATTATATGGCTATCATTTTTGGACAGTCATTTCTTCTTATGTCACATTTCCTGTAATTTTTCATCGTTTTCCTTGTCATCTTCTCTGTGATCGCAAAAATCCGAATCCGGGGTCCAGATATCCAAGTTAGCTCGTATTTTTCCAAAAAACGCAAAAATAGACGTAAGATCGAGGAAAACAGCGATTTTTCTTATATATTTTTGCAAAAAAATGATCTTCATGTCCGGTGGACTTAACCAGCATACCTAGATGTTTTTGGGGTCGCTGAATCCGAATCCGGGGTCCAAATAACCCAGTTGGCTCTTATTTTTCCGAAAAACGAAAAAATAGACGTAAAATCGAACAAAACAAATGACTGTGAACAAAACAAATGACAGATCGCGCTCGAGCTTCACGTCAAAACAAATGACTGTGAACAAAACAGATGACAGATCGCACTCGAACTTCACGTCAGTAAAGAGGACATGTGAGGAAAAGTGTATCTTCGTATTTCGAATTGCCGGTTCGGATTCACGTTGGGAATAAGCCGAATCGATCTATGTTCCCCAAGATCATATCTCAGATCGCGCAGAGGGTTCCTGCTATGAGGAGACCTGAACATGACACGAAGAGATGACTCGGAAGGAGGAGGCGACCTGATCGGGGAACGTGAAGAGTGCGGTCTGACAGGAGGAACTGACCTTTCAGGAAAATCATGTCTTTCAGGAGAATGAGAAGTTTCGGAACGAGGAATACACGGAATAGGGTCACCATTAGGTAAACATTCAAACTGTGAACTCAAATCTGCAACAAGGAACAGAGGGTTATATTTTTATTGATGTAGAGAAGTAAAAGAAATTAGGGGTTATTCACAAATTCTGCTTAATGTACTAAAAACATATGTCTGAAAGATGTCTTTGGCCTGTATCGTGTAATATTGGAATTTTCGAATTTTTTAAAGCTTCAACTCCCACTGTAAAATTTTTTCCGTATCTCAAGTCGTTTAGCTCAATTGTTCCCCTATTCAAAATTTCAACACCCATGAGCCTGGAAGATTAGAAAAAATCACGTTGGAAATATTGGTATTTCTGGAAAGCCGGAAACTGTACTTGCAACTATTGATATATTTTATTATTATATACACCAATAGAATTCAAGACGACAGACAATGATTAGATGAGCGTAGAAACAATCTTCATCTTTTCTGATTAAAGAGTGAGCTGATCAACGTTTTAATGAAGAATTGAATGAAAACTTGAACAATTGAATTTTTTAGTGCTGCTTTGAGATGATATAATACATATACCCTATATAGCCGTTATCTCATCGACAAGAGGCGTCAAGGTTGTCGTACTCAGATATTTACATTTCATTAGTTAGTTTCAAGGATATAAATGTACCTATTAAATTTGCTTACACTTATTTTATACATAAAATTATGAAAATTAATATTATTTGTGCATTTGAGACCTGAAAGACAATATTTGTTTTGAAGCCTTAAAGATTGGCTAAGTCCACTATGAACGTATTACCGTTGCTCAAGCAGATTTCGAGACCTGTAGAGGAAATTACGCAAATTTTGTGTACTGATACAATAAAACCGTTCTGACGTCAAACTTTATGTAAGTTTGATCTGATTCCCTATCTTAGAACACTTTAATTTCAAAGAAGGTATAAAAACTATTTTTATTTTATAATTTTGTAATATACCTTATAAAATATTTAATTCATGGCTTCTAGAACATAATATTTTTATTAATTAGGTGACAAGTATTTATTTAAAGAATAATATTAATGACAAATTATCATTCAAAATAATAATCAATTCTTCAAACAATTATTATTTTTGTTATGCTACATTAAAAGCAGTGATGAATTGCTTAAATAATTATGATTGTTACCTTAAATTGATTATTACTTCACTCTAATAGAAATGTGGAAATGAAGTTCAAAATTTTAGATAAAATCGAAACTTTTTAACATTATTCGAAGAGAATATTGTCTTGAGCAATCATACATTATCTGAACTTTGTTAAATTTCCGAAATAGGAGATATTCGGAATAGAAAATTCCGAAAATTATAAAATTCTTGCACAGTTTATGACAGTACCGAGTTTCAAAATTTCCGACTAATGAAATTCGGGACATTAAATTGCCTAATAGTATTCATTTATAATAGAGACAATAATATAATATTTTGGTCAAATGAGTTTTTTAGTTGAAAATGCATCTATTTTCGTTAAAGATTAAGGTTTATGTTTGAAAAATCATCTTTCTGGTTGAAAATTCAAGTATTTGGTTCAAAATGCATCTTCTTAGTCGAAAATACAACTGTTTGCTTCAAGAAGTATTCATTTGCTTCAAAATTGAACTATGTTATTAACAATTATCTGTTTTTGAATAAATTTTTTTGTTGAAAATTGAACTATTTTATCGAAAATTCATTTCTTTGATAAAAAATGTAACTATTTTTCAAATCTTATTTTTTTGTTCAATATTATTTTTTCAACTGAAAATTTAACTGCTTCTTGTTTGGTTGGAAATTTATCTCGTTTAGTTGATAGTTTAAGAATTTCGTCGAAAATTAAATCACTTTGTTGAAAATTTGTTTTCTATGGTAAACATTCATTTTTTCAAATTTAAATATAACTATTCAATTTTGGGTTGAAAACTTATCTTTTTTGGCTGAAAATGCATGTATTTTGTTGAAAATGCTTTCTTTGGTAGAAAATTAATCATCTTGATCAATAATTCATCTTTTTGTTGTTAAACATTACTCATTTTAGTTAAAATATCATTTCTATGGTTAATAATTTAACTACCTTCCTGAAAATTCAAGTATTTTATTGAAAATTCTTCTTTTTCGGTAGAAAATAATTCTTATTGGTCGAAAATTTATCTTTTTGATTGTTCATTGATTTCTTCTGTTGAAAATCTAACTTAAATGGAATTATAACAGATTTGTTTGTCTTCTTTTGGTGAAAAGCTTTTGTCCATCGATTTTTTTTCGCAATTTTTTCCGAAATTTTAATTTTTTGCAATATTATTTTTCAAGATTAGAATGAAAACTAAGCTTCCCATAAAAATATAATTTCTAAAAAAAATTGTCGATCTCTTTTTCTTTTATTTTTTTCGTATCTTGAGTCGTTTCCCCAAAAATGTCAATGTTTCCCTAATATTTTTTCTAATCAAAACAAAAACTAGAGTTCTAACAAAAAATGACTCATAATACATATGTGTAGATGTTTTTGTGTGAGAAACTTTTGTCTGTTCATTTTTTTCGTACCTTGCATATTTTGAACGCAAAGTGGATTGTGTAATAATAGAATTTGTCGCGATTAAGACATCAAATATGCGTCCTATGAAAAAATTATATCGACAAAATTTGTTTATCTATTTGAGGTGCTCAATTTTGTTTTCCAACATTTTTTTTATATCTCGTGTAGTTTTGGTCGAAAATAGAACTTTTTAAAACATTTTCGATGGATAAAACCAAAAACGTCCCGGGTAAACTTGTTTGGTCTTGATTTTGTCTTTGATGTCTTTAATATGTCTTCTGGACATTGATTTCTGATTATATTCAAACGTATTCTTCTTCACATCTGAAGATATAGCGTATTTTTTTGTAAATTTCAAAAATTAAGTGATATGGGTGCAAAATTCATAGTAAATTTTAGACAAATTAAAGTTACTTCTTTCCATGAAGTAACTGCAACAAGTTGATATTGTTGCTGTGTAACGTGACTCCTACTTCAGAAATAAAGTTACTTACTCAACACAGCTTGTTGGCTTTGGTGGCTTGAAGAAGTGTGGCCTGAAGAAGATTGCCACCTCTTTTTAGGAGGAAGTATAGGAGGTGAGTCGCCCTGTGAACTTAATTCTGTAAGAACAAATAAAAATGGATGAGTTTTCAATTTCAAATACTGAAACTGAGAATTACTTGCTATAGAATTTGCAGTTTTATTCATTCAAGGCTATGTACTGTCACGTTGCAGATTTTGCAATGAACAAAAGTCCATCGTGAACATAAAATACATGGATCTCTACAATTTCAGGGATCACACGATGCTCCTTGGTTCGATTCGCCAATATTTTTCAAACTTAATTTATGCTGATTTGTTTTGATGTTTATTTACACTATATGTACCGCCTCCTCAGAATCAACATCATCGATGGACAATACGGGACATCGAGAATTGAAGAACTTTAGGACATTCAACTTTGACCACTAATTGAATATGAGCTAAGGCAGGATTCAAATAATCGCACCATCTTCCGCTATATTCCACTGCCGCCAACCTAACATCTATAACCTCTATATATCACTCATTACTTGTACTGTTAACGGCGATCATCAAAACATTGTATTTGAATATGAATTCTACAGCGATAAGAGCGTTTACAAACTCTGCCCTCTAATCATATTAGAACTTTTTTTGCGTGCTCCATTGGAAGTAACTAGGATTACGATCGAACAAAACCACCGACAAAACAGTTCCATGGTTCTTTTCAATTGTTTCAAATCCAAGCTACCAACGCAACAGCGCGCTATAAGAAGAAATGTAAACAACAATTCTAGAATTGTCAAATGTCTGCTAGACTTCTAGCTTAACAAATATATGTAGCAGTGCAAATTACGTTAGAAACATCAAGAACTCACCCGTAAGTAACCGGCAGTTTCTCGAGTAATTTATGGAAAGTTACTGGTTTAATTTCTTTAGAATTTTCGTGTATTAATTACTAGAAATCAGGTATGGTTTTACCCGGGCGTGGACGCAGCGGAGTGCACGGCTCCCAGGCGCACTAATCGAGCAATCCTTGACCGCAGTTACATTGGTAGAGAGACTTCATTATTAATTTGCATTTTATACCCTGTTATGTACCCTGCTTGTAAATGATATAACAATGCTCGCTATTTAATAATTGTATCCAACCAAAGGAATAATCAAGACAATATAAAACCTGCATCCATTAAGCATCTGCTCATTTCCTTCTTGACAAGCCGCGTAGTGTGTATGACTAGTAGAAAGTTTTAGAAGAGCTGATCGATACTGTACTTCATAACTCGCCTGCTCGGGTTGCTTCTCTAGTCTTGTCAGGACGTCAATCTCGTAACGACGTCAGTTTTCATCACCCGTTCGCCCTAGAGTCATCATAGCTTGCTTGAAAAAAAATAACTATAATAAGTATTTTGTTCATTTGGCGATCCAGACCTTCCACGCATAAATAACATTTTGGCGATCCTGCCAGGCTGGACTCAAACGACCCCAATTGTACGGAATCTAGATCGAACTGAGCTATCTTGGAAACGAACTTGGAGGAAGAAAATTGAGAATTCGATGAAATTCGCTTTGGCAAGAAGATACCGTAATTTTACAGAGTTGCGCAAGGAAAGTTCCGCAGAATTAAGGACAAACTCCAGACCTTACCCACGGAAAGACTTGTTAAAAACGAGTAAGGCAAATAATCTATCAGGGTGGATATATTAGCCCTTCAATATAAAAGATTATTTTTTTTTCTACATATCTCAAGGGAATGAACACATATTAGAAATGTTCTTATATGTAGAGGGTAATGTCCTAGAGCATGCCAGCAGCGAAGCAGAAAAGTCAATGTTAAGACGTATTGTTCCACACGCGAAGGTGTTAGCGGTCTCTCTCGTGAAGGAAGTGCCAACTTCCATAAAGTATTGATTCACACCCAAGCAACGAGTCTACGATTGAACAAAGAAGTTTTGCGTAAAGAAGAGTAGATTATAAGAAGTGGTAAAAACTTGTACAAAATATAATCTATGGTAAGCGCTAAACTAAAGTTTGACAAAAATTACTATTGAAGTGAAACTCCTTTTGGAACGGAACTGAATTAAAGAAATCGACCGATCGGCTGAACAACCGACCGAACGTATGAATATCTCTCTTTCTTTCACTCTTACAAGTATACTTTCTATAGTCTATACCTTCTCTCTCTATTCGCGTATTCATTTTACGGGGCGATTCGCAAATTGTTCTTGAGACTTCGCTCAGATATCCCCACTCTTGACAGCCTGAGCAAGGCTTTCGGATTCAGTCAGTTGTTTGTTCCACACACAGGAGCGTATGTTGGAACGCATCTCAACGCCTCATCTCTGCAAACACTTTAGCAAAGATTTTCAAGATTTCTCACGAATGTTAGATTGCTGAGAGCTTTCCAAGAGCTCTTCCAAGAATTCTCTGAAGAATTCCCGCGCAGCAATCTGAGATTTTTCAGTGAGTAGCCCTTCGTGACAGAATGGAAGCGAAGCTGTAGGAGTTAGTGATTTAATTAAATATATCAAACCAGCACGACTTCAACGTAATAACCCGAACTTACTCTGGGACTAGATTTCGACTGAAAAAATTATAGGCGATGCAAAAAGAGCAATTAGAGACATACCAATAAATAATTATGAGGATTTTTATACAGCTTTGAAATAAAATCTCGGTATAAGTACTTCAGTACAATCAGGTGAAACAAGATAAGAAAATGGGCGACAAGGATTTGAGAATGCATAAATTTACAGGCACCGCGTTAGGAGCGTTCACAATGAACTAACTGATTCATAACAATCTGTACATAGTTTAGGAAAAGAAATAAAAATTGCATCAATAATGGTAGAAAAGGCTGGAGTTAAAAAGTATATTATGAACTAACGCCACGAAATTTCAGGCCAAGTAAGGCCGATGAAATCAACAAATCTAAATGCAGCTTTGCAAGAAGCATAGGAGGCGGAAACACGCAATAAATATGGACCATTGGGATACTTCACAGTCCAATACTACTCTCAGCCCCAAAACTTGCGGAACAGCCAAAACAACAAACGACCACCTCAAACTCGAATCAAGACAAGGAGGAAACAAGAAGAAGAGAAAAATCACTCGGAGAATAAGAAAATGACGCCAGAGGAGATTCAAGAACAGATAGACTACAAAGAAATAGCCGAATATCAGCAATATATGGACAATTGCGATCTATGCAAAGAAGAATTGCACAAGGAAAAAATACACATTACTCGTACATTCTGGATCTTCACATAATCTGATAAAAGAATCAGCTCCACCATTAAATTAATCGACTCATCAATTTATGAAAAAATTTGTGTTGAGCATTGACAAACATGAACCGAACAGTGCAACATATCTAAATTATTTCGGAAAGAAACACCTTTTTCAAATTATTGATGAAAACTTTACTCCACAAGAAGAAGGTATAATTGGTTCACAATTCATCAAATAACTTTCTCGTACATTCTCGTATATTCGGTAACTTACCGGTTAGTTTCTTCGTTACCTTCTTCAATTTTATGTTACCGAGAATTTTTGAACTTTACTCGGAACTCGCTCTCTTTTTGTAGATGTCACTGAGATATTAAGTTGGCCTTATCGCAAATTGTGAATTTTGAAACGTGGTTGCAAATTCGCTCTTTTCTCGAGGAAATGACACCAAGCCAGACTGAGGATCATTGCGAAGAGGACGAATACAATGTGATTCTTAATGTCCAACTAATCCGCGCCGTATGTTCAATCTTACTAAATTCGCGTGAAAGCTCGGGCATTTTATTAGCCTGACCCTCGAAAGTGCAAAACCAATTTTAGTTGGCTCTGAAAGTCAAATTTATTGACTATGCACTTACTGATCAATGTTGCCTATGCATCTAGTCACATTTCGTGAAATTTTAATTGTGCCTGACCATCAAAACTTATTCATTCATATTGTTGGTAGCGCAAGATTCTTGTCTTTAGTTACCTATGAGCTCACTAATCCATAGTTTGTATATATCTAATTAAATTTTGAGAAGTTTGAGTCGGCCGTGTACATATATTGCCTTTTTTCTTGTTGCACTTGAAAAGTGAATCACGAGTATCTTAGTTACCCCCAAAAATTGTCGCAACCCCTGTTAGTTGACTCACAAATTATTTCGCGAATACTATTAATCTCAAAAATCATGTTTCGATCCTCTGCCTGAACCCCTGAATAGAAAGTTTCATGACCGCCTTAGTAAATAATGTAATTTTTACATCAAATTCAAAATCGGCAATCTTGAGACTACTTAATACAAAATTCTAAGGAATTTTACTAATCATCAAGAGCTATATTGTATCCGCAACGTTCAATTTTCCAATTTTGACTTCAGATTTATAATCAGAAACTGTAAAGAATCGTAACCGCCCTATCAAGTCGTACGTAATTTGAACAATTAGAATTTGTGAAAATTAATTCTATTTAATATTTGATCAAAAATAATTGCAGTGTAACAAATATGAGCATGATATATAATTCGCTATATTGGACCAGCGATATTGGATTTTGTGACTTTGAGTTTCGAATTATAATCAGAAATTTTGAAAACTCGTCCTTTAAGTGTTCATGAACTTTGAACAAAAATTTCAAACTGTCAATCGCCATGCTAGACCTATAATAGTGAAATATATAATTTTGATTTTGAATGCGTTACCATAAACTTCTAATTTAGAAACTTCTAAGTGTTAACGCGAAACGGAAATCGCTGTCCTTCTGCCCTTGGCACATTATCTACTATAAAAAATATAGAAAAAATTGTCATTTTTCTCATATTTAAAAATACTTTTATTTGTTCTGCATATAGTTTTTTATGATTTTTGAAATTTTTCTGTTTCATCATGGTTCAATGGAAAAGTTACAAAAAATACCGTCTTTAATAATAATTTGGCATGAAACTTCTATTTTGCATTTCTGGAGCATTTTCCAATTGCAATAAAAGGGGATGAGTTTGGCCAAAATCAAAGGTTATTGGATGGACATTATTTCTTAAAGATTCCTTGCAAGGGGACTCAAATTTAATTTTTGAAAAAGTAATAAGAAGTAATTATATTTTTGATTGTTTCAAAACCCGAGCTATTCACAATAAAGAGCCCATCGTAATTTTGAAACCCCGGGCGCACGTGTTAATGTTAATCAGTTTGAAGAAATTGGACCAACCTTAGTCCTCAAACTTTGACAAACTTTCATTTTGCATCAAGTAAAGGTAGGCTAGTCTTCAAAAGAAAAGATTACAACGCTTTTGCGAAACATTAAAACTATATTGGGCAAAAAAGAGAAAAAGGATACAAGTGTAAAAATTATTAGTATGGTCAGCCTAATTAAACTTACCAATAAAATGCAGATGAATCGAAAATGCAAGAATTCGAATGTAGCTGGCGATATTCATTTTTTTTCTTAGTATTGATTAGATTTCCTAAATTTTGGCTAAGAATTTTAGAATATTTGTACTGCTGTGTATACTAACCTTCTTCAGATTATTATGAGTCAATTCGCACAGTGGAAATTTTTGCCACGGAACTGCCACGTTTTGTACATAGGCTTTATGTGCGCATGAGTGACAGGGGAATGTAAATCCTTAGTGACTCACTTGTAGAAATTTCTGTTTTTAATTGGTAAACATGTAGACAAGGAAAAATCACGTAATAGTCAAGAACTGAGGCTCAGAAAAAATATCATCTATGATTTCGGTTGTAGTAAACATTTCGCTGATTAGTATCACATCATATTCATTTCAAGTTTTATAATTGCGTGTGCTTTAATTGGTATAGCAAAAAATGACCAAGTTAAATGCTTTTTGAAAAAGTATATTTTTTACGCACAAAAAAAGGAAAGGCAAGAACTTCGACAATGAATTAAGATGGATTAGGATTACCTCTGATTACTTTGGATTACATAAGATAACTCTACATTATATATAATGAAATATACAAATTTGCAACGAACTAGTTAAATTTGCAATAAAAAAAATACATTGCTTTTGCTACAATAAAGAAATTCAACGATATAGTTATCTTGAAACCCACGAGATGTTGACAGGCATGACTGGAAAAGATATTGTAAGTCTACAGAGAACACAATTTCATTGCACGCTATTTTATTTCAAAAATCCAATTATAATGAATTTTTCAGATGATTTCTTTGATAAGCTTTTAGTAAACACTACAGCAAATATCAACAATTTCGTTAAAACATTAACTAACATGTCACTAAATAAAATTGAAAAAATAAAATATCAACAAAATCTAAAACTAACCACAGACTCTAAAAATTGGGTGGTTAGCTTATTTTATAAGATATACCAAATGATGTACAAGAAATATTTAGTCTGGGAGAAAATTTCGCTCTACCATATAATGAGAAAAATTTTCCTATTGCAAAGTTATAACTAATGTTGAATACAATATGAAAAACATAAGACTATATTTGAGAAATATAATAAAAAGTAATATCGTTTACTGTCAACAATTCTACTTCACATCAAAAATTACAAAAAAGAAGGAATTTATGAAAAATAATGATGATATCATAATAACCTCAGCTGATAAATGTAAAAAGTGTCATATTGAATTAAAAAGACTATAGGAATCAATCTTTATAATTGTTAAGTGAAAATTTAACATAAATGATATTAAAAAAAGATCCTACAAATAAATTTGAAACTAAATTAACAGAACTTTTATGTAGTTTCAGAAGAAAAACCTAATAAGTGATAACACTGACAACTATCTCAATTGTACTTACGGGAAAGCTCCACGCTTTTATGGACCATCAAAACTTCAGAAAGACGATTATCTGCTCAGATCAATTACATGTTTCCCGGGTTCACCGTTGAATAATCTGTCAAAAGTTGTATCAAAATTCTTGCAAAAAATTGTTGGACATACTAATAACCATATTAAAGATAGTTGGGATTTAAAAAATAAAATGGACCGCATTTTTATTTCAAATGATTGTACCGTCGTTTCTTTTGACATTGTTTCTATGTACACTAACATATCTTGAAATTTAATTAGAAGTACCGTTATGGAAAGATGGAAAGATCTTGAACCACACACTTTTTTTACAAAAAAGGATTTTGATAAAAATTGTTTAATGTATCTAGAATCATCTTATTGCCAATTCAGTGATAAATACTATCAAAAAATTTACGGCCTACCTGTGGGATCGCCCCCCCTCCCCCGATAGTTGTTCGAACTGTGATTCATGTCATTCTATTCATCATAAAATTGGAGCAATATGCGGATAAGTAGACAGAGCTATCAAATAGGCTGATGCAAGATACCATAAGGAAAACCTTGATTTAGTACAAAATACTTTTTTCTTTAAATAGCTAGCCACTAGAATTGTTGAAAATTCAAATGGCTGCACGTTGTGGAAGAAATCAAAAAGATCAATCAAAATATACAGTTTAATAACAGTTTAAACCTAAACTCAGAGAAGGAAAACCTTATAGTTTTACTATATATTGCAGGTTATGACAAATGCCTTTTCAGAATATCACACGCCCCTATCTCTCGCACTACGAAATTCTTCTGGGTACCTCTGTGTCAAAACTAACCAGCGCGAGCATAAGGTCACTCATTTATTTTATATGGATGACATGTGGATCTATGCCTCTGGCAAAGGCAAACTTGAAACTGCCATAAATAGCGTCAAGAAGTACACAGAAGAGATTGGGATGGACTTTGGATTGGATAAATGTGCCAAAATTCATCTGAAGAATGGAAAGATTGTTGGCGTTCCCAAGGACCCTAAGCTTGTGGATATAAGTGTTATCAGACATCTTAACACTGGAGAGGCCTATACATACCTGGGCGTGCCTCAAAGCCGCATTCAGGAAGCAACATCAGTGAAGGAGTCTCTCCGAAGCAGATACAAGCATCTTCGACAGATTTGTTCTTCCAATCTGTCGGCGTTGGACAAGGTATCTGCGACTAACATGCTTGACGTCCCGGTTCTGCTCTACTCGTTTGGGATGGTCCAATGGACGAAGAACGATCTTACGGCACTTGATATCACCACACGTAAGATCATGCATATGTATAAAAGCTTGCATATCAATTCTTCAGTTCCGCGATTATACATTTCACGCCGTGAAGGCGGACGCGGAACCACGAGATAAACGTTTCTTTACAAAGCCACGGGGCAAGCGGCCGAGTCCTTTGGCCTGAATTTTAACTTTAGAAGTGAGGAAAGTGCATTACTCCATCTAGATGCTTTACTTCTAAAAGCAGAATTGAAGAAAGCAGAGGATAAAGAATTTCACCAACAGCTACTCGACAAGAAAATGCACGGAAACTTTCACAGAAATGTAGAAAAACAATCATTGTCGAAGGAGAAAACTGTTGCTTTCTTCAGATCATCAGGGTCCAATTCAGGTACAGAGGGTTTTATTTTTGCATGCCAGAACGGCGGCATTTCCACTTTAGCATACCGTGACCGCATTTTATGTCAAGAAGTTCACAGCGATAAGTGCAGAGCGTGTCATGCACACGCTGAGTACCTAGAACACATACTGTCGAGGAGTCCCACCGACGCAGGAACGACCTATATCTACCGACATAATGCGGCCCTAAGAGTGCTTTATTACCATCTTTGTCGCTCTTACGGCGTTGGCATTGACCAAAACGAGAAGTGCCAAATTTTGTGGAACTACGATTTTCGTACAGCAGTCTCCGTTGCGCACTCAAGGCCTGACATTATTCTCCAATACTTCGAGGAACGAACTATATTCGTGATCAAATTTTCGGCTCCGTCCAAATACAACATCACTGCCAAGGACAAAGACAAGGAGGAGAGGTATAAAGACTTTAAAAGGGAGCTGCAACGACTTTACCCGAAATATTCGGTACAAGTAATTGTCCTTGTGATAGGTGCTATCGGAGGTACGAAACTATCCCTGGTTCGCAAGCCTAAAGCCATACCCGCGTGTCAAAAATATGCTCATCTCACGGTTGTGAGACGTGGTCATGTGTGTGATTTACCGCGGTTCTTCTGGAAGCCGGTGTCATTTTTAGATGGCAGTTGCTCTCAATGGGACCCTGCGCTGGTTGTTTAACCTTGTTTTTTAACTATATTTATATAATTAAAAACTAAAGGTTAACAACCACCGCAGGGTCCCACTGGGAGCAACTGTCATCTAAAAAAAAAATGACACCGACGCTCAATCTCAGGGTCTTTTCGAGTGATCAGTGTGAACCACATGTAAATTGTAATCCTTCACACTATCAATTCGATAAAAATGTAAAACTAGAATATAGTGTTTGCGATCCGAAGATGGATTGAAATATTTTATGTAACTGGTAATTATATAAAAACGTCATAGTGTTATGGTTCACGAGCCTTCAACCTTTCGTAATGCCCCTATCTCATGGACCTCGCACACGATTTTTCAACCTAATTATGGAGATGCCCTATACAAATTAGAATGTTTAAAATTACTGCTACGAATTTCATTTTATTAAATAAATATTGTTCACATGTGGCGATAACTCGATATACTTTATTTATTGAAGGATAAGCCATCAGTTTGAGAAAACGATGGAAGTTTTTTCAAAGATATTATCGTTCTTCTCATTATCGACTTATTTGGAAGTATAAAAAGAAAAACTTTTTATAATGAATGAATTGATAATATTTGTACTAAATTATTAATCAATAGGATATTCGTAAATAGAATTCGAGAAAATTCAGAGAAAGATGAGGGAAATTAGAAGAATTCAATCAAATTCTTACAAATTCAAGAGAACTTATGATGAATTAAAATTCAGCGTGAATTCCAAATTTTCACTCAAAAAATAAGGAAGCTTATTTTTCTGTCACACCTTTTCAATTCCTTCGTGGTTTTTGAAATGATCAAAATAAGAAGATGCGTTAAAAATGTGTGGTGCTTTATAGCCTGTGTGATTTTTGACTATTGGCATAATTGGTATTGAATGATGCTGTAAAAGGAAGCTCATAATTAATAATTTCCAGTTTTGACGCTTAATTCTGATTTTTGTGGTCGTGATTGTCTGGTGATTATATAATCCAAGTTGATAACTGTATGTCCACTTCCAACTCTCCAGTTGAGAAGGATAGAGATTTATCATATTTACAATACAATTCGCAGAGCAATGATGAGGATCTCGCAAATGCCAAAAGAACCAAGCCCCTAACAAAGATTTGATGGAATTCATACAGAAAACATCAGAGCAACATAGGCAATTGATAGAGGGAGATTGTAACTAGGTAAAAGGAACTATCTATGAACTCACTCAGAAAATTTATTTCGTTACCACTCAGGTCAGCAAAATAGATCTAAAAGTCACTGATCTGAAAATTATGATAAAGGAAACTACATAAAAAATGCAGTCAATTCAAAATAATGTAGACAAAAATGTCACCCTTTCTTCAGTTATTGTTTCGAGTTGTGGAACAGAACTGGCTGAGCAAAATAAGCTCAGCGAAAATATTATGATTTTCGTTGCTGAAGAAAATGCTAACTCAGTCGAATGATTTATTTACACCGAGACCTGTAAACATAATTTTCCCAACCGAGGATATACCTAGAAAATTGCTCAACTTATTCTCACAACTAAGGAATGTACCTCAAAAACTGAAGAATCCCAACAACATTTGACTAGCTTCAGATTTTACTCCAATGCGAAAAGCGTAGATGCCAAGGTTGGTAGCGACTCTGAACGACAGAAAGAAAGCGGAAGAAAACACATTCGAATCGGATACAGAAACGACATTCCCATCATCGTCTCGAAAACTCCAAAGGATAAGGAGACATCATAATACGTGTCTACTACTGAAACAAGAGAGGTCTTCGCACTAAATTAAGGCAGGTCTGCTTTTGCTGAATTTTTGAATGTATTTATACTGAAGTGGGATCATCTAAAAGTACCAAACCGATCGACCAATCCGAACATGTTAGGGATTTTGAAGTAAAAGTAGAATCAAATAAAGGGGCGGATATCCATGTATTGAATATTCAGGCTAATGAACAAACGGCTGGAACATATCAATTAACGAGTTTTTTCATTCGCAAATTTTTTCTTGCTTTCGTGAAACCTTTAATGCATTATTTTTAACCTATCGTTGAAAACTTTTCAGTTTCCAAGAATTTTGAAAATAGCCAAAGTACGTCCAATTTTCTAAAATTGTCTCAAGTGAGGAGTTACCAACTATCGGTCGATATCTGTACTGTGCATCTTTTCGAAGGTTTTGAAGAATGTTCAGCACAAAAAATTACTGGAAGTTTAACACCACAACTTTGCCCACAACAGCATGGTTTCATTCACAAAAGATTTACGATTACTAATTTAGCGTCATTTACCGAATATGTTTTTGCATCTCGGTCTGAAAATAAGCAGGTTGGTACACTTGCATAGATTTTTCAGAGGCATTCGACAAATTAAACAATGAAAAGCCTAAAGGAAACGCTCAATGTCCGACTCCAGTACACGTTATTTACGGAATAAAAACAATACATCAATCCTTCGTTACCCAACCCTTCGTGGATATAAATAGCAAGTCGTCCTCACTCCAAGTGAATCCTGGCGCATTTTTCGGCTTCAAACTCCACTCCAGTATCCCAAGTTCCATTTCAATAATTCTTAGAGCTATATTTAGTTGCTGTGCATTTCTAGCCTTGATATAGATATCATCAATGTATAATACATAAGTAACATAATATTTTGATATCCAGGTTTTTTCAGAAGTGCCCGTAGGAATCGCAAAGTTCAAGAGATAGGACAGACAAGTTGCCCTTTTTCGGGAAAGGCACTGAGCGTCCTTTCAACAGCCATTCCAGAATAGGTTCTTTCGTCTTTAGATATGAGTTCAAAATATGGGTCAGATTCTGGCAGATTGAGAGAAGCTGCATCTACCCAAAGCTGTTTATACGATCCGGCCCCGCGGCGGATTTGTTCTTCATACTTCTTAATACTTCTTTCATCTTTGCGGTAGTGACAGGTAGAAATTCTGCTTCAGCTGTTATTAGGTCACTTCACAGATCCTTGAAGCTATTTACGTTCTCTCTGCCATCATTCAGTATATGCTGAACTCCGCATAATTTTCTCCAAAATTCCTCGACTTCCTTTTGGTTTGGACGGATTGTTCACAGTAACTGGATGGTTTTGGTAGTTTCGAGGTAGTTCCAAGAAATCTTCTGATTTTCTTCGAACCACCTCTGTCTTCCCGTTTGGACTTCTTCTACCTTCGGGTATTTTTCGTATTCTGTTAACAATATACTTCTTGATGGTCAACAACTTCGACTTGCTGCGTTTGTAATGACGGACCAGTAATTTGCGCAAACTTTCAAGCCCAGCAGTCAACTTTCTGCCAAATGTTATGTATATAATCACATACTGCATGTGGAATGCATACTGTCTTGCCCAGCCTACTTTTGTGCAGAGTTAATGCATGCGGCTTTCAGTCTCGTGCTTAGCTATTGTATTCATTTAGTGGGCTGCCAATGTGCAAGTTCTCGTTGCATCGTACACACCACAATCAATGGTTCAGAGGTCAGACTCTTTGGAAAAATCTCCACGAAGCGCTTCACCTAGTTGAGACAGATCTCTGTACTTGAGAGAAATGACTATAACGTCATTAAACATGGGGAGGAATGACGATCCATCACTACCAAAGAGGTGGAAAAAGCGCTTAGGGGCACACACAACTTCTTCTCTGCAGAGCAAGATGGTGTCAACAACTTTTGACGGAAGAAGTTTACTTCTACACGTCAACAGCTGACCTGCATTTTTATCTCAAATTCAAAGTCCGCGACGCCCATCCCGCAGAAGCTGATGTAAGAACGCCCTATACTCCTACCGGAGAGAGCTGCCTTTTTCAACTCAAGGAAATGCCAGCCAATAACTTGCCTGTACACGTCGCATAATGTCTTTGAGGCTATCCTAAATGTCATGAAAGATCAGAAATTGGACATGAGTGAAGAGAGGTTTAAAAATAACCTGGCTCGCAAAAAGATGTAGCAGCCTGCTGCGAGAACCTGATAATTTCCAGGTGTGTCTTTCGAAAGGCAGCATTGCATCAGCATTCGATTTAACTTCTGATAGACATAGCATCTGTCCGTTGGAAATCCTAAAGGTTTATTCATACACAGTGAGATGAGTAAAGAGATTGATTCCTGTTTGGCATACCAGTGTTGCTATCTCATCTACAAAATTGCGTGCGAAAACGAAAAGCATCTTAAGAGTGATTGGAATATTGTCGAGGGGTACACAAAGAGCTTGGTATGGACTTTGGATCGTGCACGTGTGCCGAGAATAATCTAGAACCAGAAAGAATTGCTGCTGCTTTCGAATACGTAACATCAAAGCCAAATACGCATGCCAAAAATATGATATCGTGCAACAACAAGTTTGCCACCCTCAATCGATAAGATAAAGACTTTGGAAATATGATTTAATCTATAATGAAGTATGAGAATAATCAGTAGTTACACTGTCAAGCAAATTCTTCATTAGCGCGTACGATAATCAGTTTTTCCCCTACTTTAAAAAATGAGGATTGCGTGTACTTTTTTCTGCATCCTGGCCCAAATCTATATTGCAAATATTATACATGCTTTATGTAAAGTGCCCTCCATAAACTGCTACGAATTCTTAACAGCAGCGAAAATCATTTTTGCACAAAAAGTTGCATTAATAACAAGATAGTTGTACTCTGAAGCAAACGAGACGATTACTCTATAACATACCTAAACTTTGAATCAACAGTTAAATTTTGAAGCAAAAATGCTAAGTGTTTCCAAGCCAGTGGGGTTTCCAAACAAGAAAGAGGAATTTCTATGCAATAAAGATGACTTTCCTACCACAGAAGATGAACTATCAATTCAAAAAAACAAATTTCTCAACAAGAGATATGAATTTTCTACCAAATAGTTGTATGATTAACTAATATCGGATGTGTTTTCAACGCAAAATCGAATAGTTCAACATTCAGATGGAAAAATTAATATTCAACAATCAGAAAAAGAATTTTCAACCAAACAGTTAGCTTTCTGACGAAAAAGATGAACTTTTTAAACAAAGTGCAATTTTCAAGCTAAAAATATTATTTTTCAACAAAAATATGAATTTTTAATCAAATAGAATAGTTTTTTTGTATATTGTGACACTGCCAAGCCAAAAAGGTAAAAGAAGTACATCTCCATCTGATAAAATGAATTTTAAACAACGTTGTTTAGTCATGAACAGAATGGTTGGATTTTTAATTATGGAGATTAATTTTCTAACGAAAAAGATGAAGTTAGAATAGAATACATTCATTTTCAGCCAAGAAGATGAATTCTCGAAGAAAAATGCAAAAGCTGATGTTGCAACTTAAACATATTCTCATTTCAAACCTAAAGCAATTGAATTCTTCTATAGAAGATGAAGTATTTTCAAAACAGTTAAATCATCAGAAAATAAATTTTGAAAGAAAACGAAATTTGAAAAAATTGACCAATTTACCAAGAAGAAAACAAATATTTCACAAAGTAGTCCAACTTCAAACCACGTAGGTGACTTTTTTAAACAACAAAATTAATTCCTAATGACAAATTGAATATTTTTTGTTCAGCTGCAGAAGAGCTATTTCTAATCAAAAATAGAATAGTGAAATTTTCAGTTAAAAATAAATTTGTAACAAAATATTTAAGTCTTTGAAAAAATTGCTGATCAAACTCTTTGAAAGCTTCTCGGAAAAAATTTTTCTCCTTTCCGCAGCCATACGTTACAATATTGCCACTAATTCATGAAGCATCAACTTGGACAAAATGTAATCATCTCTTTCCTGTTTCAGAGTTAGGTTTACAGTTTGATTTTTTACCTAATGGCAAGGCTTATCCTCATGTTTCTCGTGGCGGACCTTCTTCTTTTCCTGAAAGATGTAATACACCTGAGAGATCTGGTCTTCCTAACGAACCTCCTTTTCTTGCCAGGTCAAGGTCTCCTCCCGGCAGCAACATTGCTTCTCCTTTTACGTCCATAGCTCGGCCTACAAGTCTTCCTTCTCCTGATGGAAGAGAATATGGTGTTGAAAAACTTAGGTTTATAAGTCTTGTTTCCCATAAGAATTCAAACCCAATATTTGAACTTCGAAGATACACTTTTCCTGTCAATAAGGAATTAAAAATGGTACTAAGACCTGATCATTGTGAGCCTACGCCAACCAACGAAAAAATTGTTATATCAACATCAGATGGTGATTTCTTTGCAATACTGAAGAGTTATAATGTTTTTGATAGAATTTATGTTTATATAAAGGGTGTCAAAAATATGCAACGGGCAAAAATAAATGTGGAAAGCGGCATGATTACCACGTTGAATCGAGAAGAAATCAATGAAATTATAGTTGGTGCCCGCCACCCAATCTCAGGGTGTTTTCGAGTGTTGCATTTATAATATTTGTAAACCGCAATACTTTACAATAATGATTAGAAAAAAATGTAAAACTGAAATATAATGTCAGTGTATTATGGTTACCAAAGCTTAAATCTGTCGTTAATGCCCCTAGTTTTTTTGACCTTGCTTTCTAAATATGAAATAGTGGAAAATTCACGGCTTGAGATAGTAGTTGGACTATTCACTGAATAATCAGTAATTTCGGACCTATTCACTAATCAATTCAGTAACACTAGAGTCTAAAATTCCAGTCGGGTTTCATTCTGGCTTTTTTGGTCATCAGCTACTGACAAACTCAAGTGGCTGATGAGTTAACTATTCTATAAATTAATTTGATACAATGTCTGGAATCTCTTGCGACGATGTTGTAGTAGTTACAAACTCAGTAGCATGGTGTAGTTTTAGGTTTGTCTTTAACCGCTGTTATCCTGGCTCAGCAGCCTTATTGTCTCTACTTCATGCCTTAAGTTGCTAAACTTATCGATCTCGGTTGTACAGGTTCTTCTGTTTCTGGAAACAGGAAGCCCTTTTCAAGCCAAAGAATAAGAGCCTGAATACCCTCTTTATGTTGATCTGACGGTTGGGTGTGCTCACCAATGAAGGTTTCTTGTCTCCATAGCGCCTTTAATTCTTCAGTGGTTTCTGCCCTCATATTCAATGTCTGCTCTGAAGAGGAACTCAATGGCGAGTAATCGAGATGCGCTTTGCGGAATTACTATCGTGCATTCGATGCTACGTCATTCCAACGGGAAAGGTTCTATTTAACCTTTCATGGTCGTTGTTTGATCAAACGGTAGAATCCTCGAATGGTAAGCCATTGTTTTTTTCAAATTCTCAAATTGAATCAAACTTTTAGGCTCTAGACTAATTTGATCAGAAAAACTTCATTTGTCCCTAGAGGATAAGTAAGAGGACGAGAATTAGGGGCAGTTATTGTAGGGAAGTAAGATGAAGTGTGAAAATATATAGAAACTTAGGGGAAGAGATGGAAAGAGAGGGAAGTAGGAAAATAAAATCATTAAAAAAGTGTCCGCACAAATGATCTCAAGGTCTCAACAGAAGAAGTACAGTTGGAAGTGGTCAAGCATATTGAAAAAATATTCTCTGGCTATCATCGTCCTAGTGTATTCCAAGTACGCTATTCTAAAAACATAAACTGCTCTTAGCCAACTTGAAGATTCTGAAAGGTACGAAAGTTGGCCTCGAAAGAATTGTCTGAAAAAACGCAGAGGATGAGGAGAAAAACTTACCCTTTCTAACAAAAAGCAAAGAATAAGGAAATCGTAGTTTCACGAGGATACAATATCTTCCATGTGGACGGAAAAAGGTATGATGTCAACACCCTTTCAAAGCTGCCTACCATCTTATTGAAGCACTAGAATGATCAGTGTTTACACTGATTCCATAAATATTAATCAGCACGTACATTAATATATATGATTCTGGTTCAAAGCAACTTAAGAGTGCTTTAAATATCCTCGAGAATGCATAAAAGAAATTGGTATAGACTTTTGATTGGAAAAATGTGCCGACACACTTGCGAGATGAATGTCAAGACCAGTTATCAAACTTCATCAATGCAAGATAAAATTAAATTGTAAAAATTTGTGATATAATCTTTAATGAATTTGATAACAATAGTTTTTTATGAAAGTTGCCTGATGAGATATAAATATTGCACAAGAACAAGCTTGTCGCCTATAATCAAAGAGATAAGGACTGCAGCATATATCACATAATCAGTAATAAAGCACCAAAATAATCAGTGATTACGCTGTCAAAAAAATTCTTTATTAGCGCGTATATTAATCACTTTTTCCTTTACTTGACAGAATGAGGATCGCTTATGCACTGGCCTTCACTTTGGCAGTCATTCTTAATTCTATTGGTAAGTATAATAATATAATAACAATATAAATATCAATATATGTGTATATTCATAATTTGATAAAAAATGTTGAAGCTTTCCGCACATAAATAATTGTTCGAAGATATCCTCATTCTATCCCAAATAATATTTTGTGCCTAAATCTATATTGAAAATATTATACGTGCTTCATGTAAAGAGCCGTCCATAAACTACTATAAATGTTCAACATCAATAAACTTAATTTTCAAACAAAAAGCGGCTTTAGCAACCAAATGGTTGAACTTTGAAGCATACGAAACGAGTTCTCTACAAAATAGTTCATCTTTCAACCAGTACTTAAATTTTGAAGCAAAAAGTGGAACTGTTTCCAAAACATTGAAGTTTTCAACCAAGAAGGATAAATTCTCGTGCAAGAAAGATGACCTTCCTACCATAAGAGAGGAAGTATCAACTGAGCAAAAAATTTGCAACAAAATTTATGAATTTCCTACCAAAGAGTTGAATTTTTAACCAATAGCGGATAGTTTTTTCAACAAAAATCGAATAGTTCGACAAAAAAAGTATATTTCCATCTAATGAAATGAATTTTAAACATCGCTGTTCAGCCTTGAACGAAATGATTGAATTATTTACTCAAAAGATTAATTCCTCAACAAAAAATATAAAGTTACAATAAAATACATTAATTTATATCCAAAAAGGTGAATTCTCAACGGAAAATCTAAAAGTTGATGTTGCAGCTTAAACATATTTCAATTTCAAACGAAAAGCAATTAAATGCTATTACAGAAAACGAAATAGTTAAATCATAAAAAAATTAATTTTGAACTAAAAAAGGTTGAAATTTGAAAAAATTGACCAATCCACCAAAAACAAAACGAATATCCAACAAAGTAGTTCAAATTCTAACCTCGTAGGTGAATTTCTTGAGCAAAAAAATCAATTCAAAATGTTAAATTTAATAGTTTAATGTTGAGCTGCAAAATAGCAATTTACAAACAAAAATACAGTACTTAAATTTAAAGTTGAATAAATAAATTTTGTAACAAAATATTCCAATCTTTGACAAAATCGCTGATAAAACTTTCAAAAAGTTTCTTAGGGAAAACTTTCCACCTTCCCCCAGTCTCGCGTTAAAATATTTCCACTAATTCGTCAAGCACTCACTTTGAAAGAATGTAATTATCTATTTCTTATTGCAGAGTTATGTTTACAATTTGATTGTTCACCTAATGGCGACCCTACTATTTATCCTCTTCGTGCCCGGTCAAGATCTCCTCCTGGCAGTTCCATGGCTTCTTCTTCGACGTCCATAGCTCCACCTACCAGTCTTCCTTCTCCTGATGGAAGGGAATGTGGAGTTGAACAACTTAGGTTTATTAGGCTTATTTCTCATAAGAATCCAAACCGGATATTTGAACTCAGAAGATACACTTTTCCTGTCAATAGAGGATTGAAAATGTTAATAAGACCTGATCATTATGAGCCTACGCCAACCAACGAACAAATTGTTATATCAACATCAGATGGTGATGTCTTCGCAATACTGAAGAGTTATAATGTTCTTTCTGGAATTTATGTTTATAAGAAGGGTGTCAAAAATATGTAACGGACGAAAATAAATATGGAAAGCAGCATGATTGCCACGTTGAATCGAGAAGAAATCAATAAAATTATAGTTGGTGCCCACCGCCCAATCTCAAGGCGTTTTCGGGTGACGCATTTATAATATTTGTACACCGCAATACTTTACAAAAATGTTTAGAAAAAGATGTAAAACTGAAATATAATGTCAGTGTATTATGGTTATCAAAGCTTAAATCTGTCGTTAATGCCCCTAGTTTTTTTGACCTCGCTTTCTAAATATGAAATAGTGTAAAATTCACAGCTTGAGATAGCAGTTGGACTATTCACTGAATAATCAGTAATTTCGGACCTATTCACTAATCAATTCAGTAACACCAGATTCTAAACTTCCAGTCGGGTTTCATTCTGGCTTTTTTGGTCATCAGCTACTGACAAACTCAAGTGTCTGATGAGCTAACTACTCTATAAATTGATTTAATACGATATCCGGAATCTCTTGCGACGATGTGGTAGTAGTTACAAACTTAGTAGCATGGTGTTAAGCATATTGAAAAAATATTTTCTGGCTATCATCGTCCTAGTGTATTCCAACTTCGCTATTTCAACAAAAAAAACTGATCTTAGCCAACTTGAAGATTCTGAAAGGTACGAAAGTTGGCCTCGAAAGAATTCTCTGAAAAAACGCAGAGGATGAGGAGCAAAACTTACCCTTTCTAACAAAAAGCAAAGAATAAGGGCATCCTAGTTTCACGAGGATACAATATCTTCCATGTGGACGGAAAAAGGTATGATGTCGACATCATTTTAAGGTATCTACCGTCTCAACGAAGCACTAGAATGATCAGTATTTACACTGATCTCAAAAATCCTAATCAGCACGTACATTAATATATATGATACTAGTTCAAAGACACTTAAGAGTGCTTTAAATATCCTCGAGAATACATAAAAGAAATTGGTATAGACTTTTGATTGGAAAAATGTGCCGAGACACTTGCGAGATGAATGTCAAGACCTGTTATCAAACTTTATCAATGCAAGATAAAATTAAATTGTAAAAATTCGTGATATAATCTTTAATGAATTTGATAACAATAGTTTTTTATGAAAGTTGCCTGATGAGATATAAATATTGCACAAGAACAAGCTTGTCGCCTATAATCAAAGAGATAAGGACTGCAGCATATATCACATAATCAGTAATAAAGCACCAAAATAATCAGTGATTACGCTGTCAAAAAAATTCTTTATTAGCGCGTATATTAATCACTTTTTCCTTTACTTGACAGAATGAGGATCGCTTATGCACTGGCCTTCACTTTGGCAGTCATTCTTAATTCTATTGGTAAGTATAATAATATAATAACAATATAAATATCAATATATGTGTATATTCATAATTTGATAAAAAATGTTGAAGCTTTCCGCACATAAATAATTGTTCGAAGATATCCTCATTCTATCCCAAATAATATTTTGTGCCTAAATCTATATTGAAAATATTATACGTGCTTCATGTAAAGAGCCGTCCATAAACTACTATAAATGTTCAACATCAATAAACTTAATTTTCAAACAAAAAGCGGCTTTAGCAACCAAATGGTTGAACTTTGAAGCATACGAAACGAGTTCTCTACAAAATAGTTCATCTTTCAACCAGTACTTAAATTTTGAAGCAAAAAGTGGAACTGTTTCCAAAACATTGAAGTTTTCAACCAAGAAGGATAAATTCTCGTGCAAGAAAGATGACCTTCCTACCATAAGAGAGGAAGTATCAACTGAGCAAAAAATTTGCAACAAAATTTATGAATTTCCTACCAAAGAGTTGAATTTTTAACCAATAGCGGATAGTTTTTTCAACAAAAATCGAATAGTTCGACAAAAAAAGTATATTTCCATCTAATGAAATGAATTTTAAACATCGCTGTTCAGCCTTGAACGAAATGATTGAATTATTTACTCAAAAGATTAATTCCTCAACAAAAAATATAAAGTTACAATAAAATACATTAATTTATATCCAAAAAGGTGAATTCTCAACGGAAAATCTAAAAGTTGATGTTGCAGCTTAAACATATTTCAATTTCAAACGAAAAGCAATTAAATGCTATTACAGAAAACGAAATAGTTAAATCATAAAAAAATTAATTTTGAACTAAAAAAGGTTGAAATTTGAAAAAATTGACCAATCCACCAAAAACAAAACGAATATCCAACAAAGTAGTTCAAATTCTAACCTCGTAGGTGAATTTCTTGAGCAAAAAAATCAATTCAAAATGTTAAATTTAATAGTTTAATGTTGAGCTGCAAAATAGCAATTTACAAACAAAAATACAGTACTTAAATTTAAAGTTGAATAAATAAATTTTGTAACAAAATATTCCAATCTTTGACAAAATCGCTGATAAAACTTTCAAAAAGTTTCTTAGGGAAAACTTTCCACCTTCCCCCAGTCTCGCGTTAAAATATTTCCACTAATTCGTCAAGCACTCACTTTGAAAGAATGTAATTATCTATTTCTTATTGCAGAGTTATGTTTACAATTTGATTGTTCACCTAATGGCGACCCTACTATTTATCCTCTTCGTGCCCGGTCAAGATCTCCTCCTGGCAGTTCCATGGCTTCTTCTTCGACGTCCATAGCTCCACCTACCAGTCTTCCTTCTCCTGATGGAAGGGAATGTGGAGTTGAACAACTTAGGTTTATTAGGCTTATTTCTCATAAGAATCCAAACCGGATATTTGAACTCAGAAGATACACTTTTCCTGTCAATAGAGGATTGAGTTTTATAAGTACTTTTGAACGTCCTTTTATACGTACTTTTTTACGTCCTTTTGTTCGTCCACTTTTTCAAGTGGGTAGACAATAGATTTTAAAGGAAAAAATGTTGGTGGATTTCTCGAATTTTTAGTTTTTTTGTTACTTTTGTTATAAGCTATGTAAGAGAAATTTTGAAAGGAATAAAACAGAATAACATTTCTTGTTGATAAAGCTATTATCTTATGTTGGGCGTGCTTTTACAAATTTGGAAGAAAGCAATTTCGCTGGGATGGGCATTAGTTTAATTTTTTTTGAATTTGTTACATGTTATGTAACAGAAAATCTGCTAGGAATCAAGAGTTATAAGAGTTTTGTTATAAGTTATGTAATAGAAACTCAACGAGAAATAAAAAAGAATGACTTTTGTTGTTAAAAAGGGTGTTGTGTTACTTTAATCTTCATAACAATTTTTCAAGAAAGCAATTTTCCTGAGTTTCTCGAATTTTCAGTTTTTTTTTTTTTTGTTACTTTTGTTAAGAGCTATGTAACAGAAATTCTGAGAGGAGCCGAAAAGTGTGACTTTTTTGTTATAAAATGTGTTTTGCTATTTAGATCTTGGAAAAGAATTTTCCAGGAAGAAATACCAGATTTCGTAAATGTTCAGTTTTTTGGGTGACTTTGGTTGTTAGAAAAGGTGTTGTGTTATTTTGACCTTGCTGACAAATTTTCAAGAAAGAAATTTTGCTGGGTTTCTCGAACTTTCAGTTTTTGTATTACTTCTGTTAAAAGATATGTAAAAGAATGTCTACGCCCTAGCGGACCGGATGAACGGAACGGATACGCTGCAGCGTATCCTCATAGTATCCACATCGTATTCTCTTTGTATCATGCAAGAAAAACTCGTTAAAAAAGGAAGATGAACATTTAACTTGTTAAAATTCGGATTCTACGTGAATGGATGCGCTTGAAGTCGCCTTCAGCCCACGTTTTCGATAGGTATTATATTATTTTAATGTTTTTAATGTTGCAAGAAAAACTATTGCAATTACTCCGTGACCTTCTAACGCAAAATTTCACGTAGAATCCGCATTTTGAAAAGTTAAATGTTCATCTTGCTATTTTAATGAGTTTTTCTTGCATGATATGGAGAGGATACGATGTGGATACTATGAGGATACGCTGTAACGTATCTGTTCCGTTAATTCGGTCCGCTAGGGCGAGGAATCGAGAAGAATTACTTTTGTTGTTAGAAAACAGGTTTTGTTATTTAAATATTTGTAACGAATTTTCCAGAAAGCAAGTTTGCTGGGTTTCGCGAATGTTCAGGTTGTTGTTAGTTTTGTTACAAATTATGTATTATGAGTGTTGAATTTCTTGTTAGTTTTGTTACTAAGTGTGTAACAGAAATTCTGAAAGGAATCGAAGAAGGTGACTTTTGTTATTAGAAAAGGTGTTGTGTTATTTTATTCTTGGTGAAAAAATGTCAACAAAGGAATTTTTGTGGTTTTCTCGGGTTTTCAGTTTTTTGTTACTTTAGTTAAAAGTTAGGTAACAGAAATTGTTGAAGGATTCGAGAAGAATGACTTTTGTTGTTACAAAATGTGTCTTGTTTTTTAAACCATGGCAACAAATTTTACCGAAAGAAATTTGGCTAGATATCGCATATGTACAATTTTGTTGTTATTTTTGTTACAAGTTATGAAACAGAAACTCTGCGAGGAATCAAAAAGTGTAACTTTTTTGTTATAAAAGGTGTTGTATTATTTTAATCTTGTTAAAAATTTCTCAATAAAGAAATTTTTGTGGATTTCTCGAATTTTTCGGTTTTTGTTATGCTTTTTACAGTTTCTTTAACAGAAATTCTAAGAGATACCGAAAGGAGTAACTTTGTTGTTACTAAAGGTGTTATCCTATGTTGGGCTCGCTTAAAAGATTTCATGAAAAAAAGTTTGCTGGGTTTTGTAAATGTTGAAATTATTGGTTATTTTTCTTACAAGTTACATACGTGACGGAAATTTCTGTGAGATATTAAAGGAGGTGAATTTTGTTTTCAAAAAATGTGTTTCGTTACTTAAATCTTGGTAAAAAATTGTCCAGAAAATAATTTTGATAGGTTTCGTAAATTTTCAGTTTTTTTGTTATTTTTGTTACAAGTTATGTAATAGAAATTGTGAGAGGAATCGAAAAGGGTAACTTCTGTTGTTAGAAAATAAGTTTTGTTATTAAAATTTTAGTAACAAATTTTTAAGAAAGAAAGTTTTCTGTGATCACATGTGTTGAGATTTTTTGATAGATTTGTTAAAATTTAGGTAACAGAAATTCTGAGAGGGTCCGAAAAAAGTAACTTTTTTATTGTAAAAGGTGTTATCTTATGTTAGGCTTGCTTACAAATTTTGCCGAAATTAAGTTTGCTGTCATTAACGAATATTCCGGTTTTCGTTACTTTTGTTACAAGTTATGTAACAGCCACACGGTATTTGGCTGGGATGTAATTAGTCAAAATAAGATCCAACAAGGAGCCAAAAAGAAGCCAAGGAGTCAAAAACTATAACATCAAATAATAAAAACTCTCATGTTTGAAATCTTGCAAGTACATTGAATGACGTCGACATTCAACTTGTAGAAGTTGTGAGGAAAATTTTCTCGTCTCTCCGTAGCTTAATTGGTTAAAGCATCAGACCGGAAATCTGAAAGATCTGGCGTTCGAATTCCAGCGGAGCTAGAGAGATTTTTTTCACAATTTAAAAAATTAATAATCAATATTCACAAAATATTGATTATCGACCATGTAGACAAAAAACATTAACATCGTATTATTTAAATTATTCATTGGTCAAAAACTATAACATCAAATAATAAAAACTCTTATGTTTGAAATCTTGCAAGTAAATTGAATGACGTCGACATTCAACTTGTAGAAGTTGTGAGGAAAATCGTCTCGTCTCTCCGTTGCTTAATTGGTTAAAGCATCAGACCGGAAATCTAAAAGATCTGGCATTCGAATCCCAGCGGAGCTAGAGAGATTTTCTTCACAAATTTAAAAATTAATAATCAATATTCACAAAATATTGATTATCGACCATGTAGACAAAAAAAATTAACATCATATTAGTCGAATATAACGTTCACGAACTCAGCTTGAAACCTAGGTGACCCAGCCTTCGCTGTGCAGCTAGGACCCCTGTCAAGATCTCTGTTCCAATCCACGGAGGGCATTTTAAAATCACCTAGGATAGTGAAGGTGGCGTAATGGAATGAATTGGAGACATTTTCTAAGATCACACAGAAATCAATGTATCTATTGATGCTATCGAGGATTGTAAAAAGCACTTAGTATGTGAGTTGTGGAGCCTACTGCAAGTTTTAAAAGAATGCGCTCCACTGCGTTGACAATAGTGGGGATTCGAATACAACCCAGACTGTGACGGCCAGCCAGTACCCTGCTAAAAATGACGGACAAATTTCGAACAAATTCCGGATTCGGAAATTTGTCCAAAATTGTCCGAAAAGTGATCCGGTTTTTGTCCTGCGGATTCTATCCGGTAGTGTCCGAAATTTATCCGACTGAAAGAGCACGGAAATAAATCCGAATATCATCCGGTAGAATCCAAAAGTTGTACGGTCTAATGGATTCAATCAGTCCGGACCACATAAATTTTATATAACTAGGTCATATAAGCAGTTTACACACGAGAAACGCATTTTTGATTTATTTGACGCACACAAACCTATTTCTATAGCTTAACTTAACAACACTATTACATATAACACACTTCACTAACACAGAATATCGCACGCTAAGTATATCGTTCGAAACGGTCGTTATATAGTAACCAAGAAAATTGTTAGCGCTTGTGAGAAACGACCAGTACCAAGCCGAAAATTTTTGGTGCCCTGAGTCATATTTAATTTTTTAATTGCGGAATTCAAAACTTATCCGAAGATTTTAGCAGGGTTATTTATACGGTCCAGCGGATGCGATTAGTCCGAATTGTGTCCTGTCAAGTCCGTCCTTTTTACGGTCTGCTGGATGCGATAAATGCGGATTGTGTCCAGTCGAGTCCGTGTTTTGTACGGTTTGTCGGATGTGATGAATCCGGATTGTGTCCGGTCATGTCCGTGTATTGAACATTGTGGCAGATGCGACTAGTTCGATTTGTGTTCGGTCGCGTCCGACCATGCCTATGATTTGTACGGTCTTTCGGATGAGATTAATCCGGATTGTATACATTCATGTCCGTTTTTTGTACGGTCTGGCGGATGCGATTAATCCGGTTAAGTCCGTTGTACGATTTCACGAATGCGATTAATTTGTATTTTAACGCCTTTATCCGATATTTGTCTAGCTATTCGCGAACGCAATACATACTAACCTTATCCGGTACAACAAACTGAATTTAATAAAAATGAAATTCGATACGGTTATAGAGTATTTAATTATAAATAAGCGAAAACACGATGTTGAAAAGTTGTACGAGAAGTCATTTTTAATTACATTTTTAATGCAGTTTTAGGAAAAAAATGAGAACAGTTTAGAGAATAGTGAAACCTAAACTATTCAAATCAATCATTACCATTCCCGTCCACTGATCCTTCTTCCACGCGATCGTCAATTCCATCATCATTCTCATCAACTATTCCTTCTACATGATCGTCAATTCCATCATCATTCCCATCAACTGCTTTTTTCCGCATCATCGTCAATTCTATCATCATTCCCATCAACTGCTCCTTCCTCCACGTCGTCATCAACTCCATCATCATTCCCATCAACTGCTTCTTCTTCCAAGAGAGCAGTAGATTCACTTTCATGAACAGATTTATTTTCTATCGGAAACATATAATTATCTTCATCCTTGTTCAAAAGCTTATTAGTATCCTCATAATTTTACGTGTTACTATTCTCGTCTTTATCGAAATTCTTAATTTTCTTTTCTGTTTTCGAAGTTTTATTATCGCTTTTGTACTTTTTTCTGACGCCCTGCCCAAAAACGAAAGAAAAATATTTATTTTTTTCGATACGCTCTACTATGCAGTAGAGAAGTTCAACGTAACTTGCGATACTGGAGATTCAGCATGCACCGAGTGCAACACTAATAACTTTCCTTCAAAAAATATAATAAAAGTGTTTGAACAAGAAGACGAAAAAAAAACTCATACCACTTTTGCAAATTAGTGACAAATGCGTCGTCATTAATAGAGAAAATAATATGTATCTCTCAACACTACCAAACACAGTTTAAATTCAATAAATCTTGATATTAAAAGAGATATTAGAGATATTTCTCTACTTTGTTGTTGAGCTTAACTTGCGATCATAATGTGAATTTAACCGAATGATTTTCCGTTTTTACTATAATTTCACCGAATTATAAGTTAAACCTGCGAATTAATTTTGGATAGAATCGGACTATTTCCAGAGTCGATGTTTTTGAGCGGACAGATTTCTGATTTAATCGAACGATTTTTCGTTTTTACGTGAATTTCACCAAATTAGAACTTAAAGCGGCGTATAAATTTTTGATAGCATCGGACTATTTCCGGAACTGATGTTTTAGACCGGACAGATTTCGGATTTAATCTGACCCTACTGAAAAAGCTTACATAGTAAAGTACAAGGGAACCTATGTGGGAACCCATATGGGATCATTTTTTGAATTCCTGTCTCAAATTACGATCTGAGATAGGATGAGAAATATTTTGTGGGTTTCCACATGGGTTCTTATATGAATACCGCTATGGAAAATTGAATATGTTTTGGAAGTTTTGGTTGCATAGTCGGCAATCTTAAAAACCCCTCAAAAATACTGCGCAGGCGTAGCTTTCATAAAAAACGACTGCGCACTCCTTAAATATTAATTGCAGACCCATCCACTTAGTACCCTTCATTAAAACCCATAATAAGAAACGATATAGATTCCCATCATATATTCCTATCTCAGATTGTAATTTGAAACAGGAATTAAAAAAAGGATCCCATACGTGTTCCCACCTAGGTTCAAATGTAGTTTACTATGTAAGCTTTTTCAGTAGGGGACGATTTTCCGTTTTCACTTTAATTTCACTAAATGAGAACCTAAACCTGCGGATTAATTTCATATAGAATCGGAATATTTCCGGAGTCGATGTTTTTGACCCGACGGATTTCGGATTTAAGCGGGCGATTTTCCGGTTTTACTTCAACAAAAATAATTTGAAGTACTGAGTTCCGAACTAATTTCGGATCAAGTTGAACTTTTTCGGGAGTGAAAGTTTACGTTCGGATAAATTTCGGATTATACCGGACTTTTTTTCATTTTTAGTTAACGAAAATCATTTCAGGTTTTGAATTCCAGACTACTTTCAGATCGAATCGGACTCTTTCCGGAGTCGAAATTGATGGTCTGGACAGATTCCGGACATAACCAGACACATTTCTGACTGTTTTTTTTTTTACAATTTTCGGATTAGACCGGTCATATTTCGAAAAAAAATCGTGAATCGGATTGATTTCGAATAAATACAACGATCTCCACGGAAAAGATCAAAACATTTAAAGCCTAATTCAGAAAAATTTCTATTTTTGTATAACCAAGTCTGAGTCAAAGCAATAACATTGTAAGGAATTTGAGGAACGATATTACGTAACAAATGAAGTTTGCTTCGTACGCCCCTGACATTCTGGTAGTATATATCTAGGCACAGACCGTTGGTACTAACATTAACCCAATTTACAGAGGGATTACTCACACTACTTTACGAATTCACCTTTGCTATGATTTGCTCGCAGGCTGGATCGAGACGGACGTTGAATTCATGCGTTAACTCATTTTCCTCGCAACTGGATTCCCTTGGCGAAAAATCCGCTTGAAATCATCCTTCCCACCCAGGCGTTGAGTCTGCAATGTGGTTTTTATTTCGGAAATTTCCTGAAGCTGAGTTTTTGTTTTGTCGAATGCGAGACAGAGTTCGTTCATTTTCGCAGCGCTCGTGGATTTTCTGTGCTTCAGGTATACATGGATCAACGCATGAGCTGACTTCCGTTTTGCAAACTATCTTGACAGGCCGAGGCTTCACTCGCTGCTGTGAAAATACACCAATTCTGAATGTTTTGTTTATTTTCAGGTTAACTGGTACAGCACTCGGAAAGGGATCTTTTATAACAGACGAGGGAGTCACCTTAGGAGCCGTGTCGTTAGAAATAGGGTTCGCATGCTCGATGAGACCAAAAAGATTTAAATTCTTATTCTTAGCATAGCTCCGCACAACTTCTAGCATGAATTTCCGAATAACCGCTTCTTTGTCTACTGGTTGCGGCTTAGAGTTTTGAGATTTGAGTTTATTAATCCTACCTTCTGCAGTCTCAAATTTCTTTGAAAGGTTCTTAATTGCTTTCTCTGTCGTTTCAACTCTGACAATAACATGGTCAATCCTTGAGGACAGACTGTCAATTTTGGACGAGAGATCAGCTACAGATGTAGAAACTTCCTTCAGTAGGGGTTGGAAATCGGTAAATGCGTTGTTTATATATGATGCGTTCTACATTCTGGATGGTGATGGAATTTGTCTGGTCCATTGGGACAGGTGAACGTTGACGTGGAGTACAGCACTTAGAATAATACGCTCCGTTATCGAGGAGTCTGACGTGCGCTGCACAGGATAGATGGTATAGGATATTGCACTTTGAGCAAAAAACCGCGTCTGCACACTTTGGAGCTGCACCCGAGAGAGATCCCTTCAGCATGAAGTGCTTTGTCCCCAGTGACCTTGACTTCCTTTAGCCCTTCAGGTGGCATGATAAGGAGAACGAGACAGTACCCTGCCGATGAAACGGCACTGAAAAGGGACTGGCGAACGGCACTGGGCCGCCAGTGCCGTTTGACTGCATGTTTGTGCTGATTTCGGCACCTAAACGGCACTCAGAGTGATGCGTCGGTCATATAATGGTCCTATTGTATTCGTCACGTACCGGGCGGCAGAGTGATTTACAGTAGTTGGCCGCCACCAACCGAATCCCTTTTTAAAATTTTCTTCAAATTATTAACACTTTTTTTAATTTATGAACTTTCTCATTGTATATATTTTCAAATTATAAATTATATACTAATATACTATTCTGAGCTTGAATTCCAAAATGTTGTCTGTTTTGGCGTATCTCATTCCATTTACGAGATACATTATATTCATTCCAATTTTAAACTTCTCAACAAAAAGGTAGATATCTGAAATTATCGCAACCTGTAGATTCTGAATTTCTAACATTCGCAGAGGTAATTTCAAAATTTTAACAATTTTAATTTTTACTCCCTTTCAGCTGGTCTACTTGGTAGCCAGTCGGAGGTATAAAGGGAACTTCTGTAGCCATTTAAAACTGAAATCTGAGTAGCTTTAAACGAGCAGCAATGAAACGGCACTGGGCAGTGCCGTTTGAGTGCCGTTCAATCAGCGGGGTAAGAACACGTGCCACTTTGAGGTTAGGTCAGTTTCAGAAACTCACAAATTGTGAAGCTACCCTGATGGAAGTAAACGGATTCAAACGGTAGGAATTAGCGTATTCAAACGGATAGAATTTTTTTTATTCGTTTGAATGAGCACTTTGCATCCTTTTCAATCATGTTCTATCCTTTGTGAGATTTTGAAATCTTTAACCGTTTGAATGATTTTCAATACGTGAAGTGGAATTTAATCCGCTTCTATCCGTTTCAGTATGAACTTTTTTATCCTTGTCTATCCGTGAGATGCTATCCTATTTATCCGCTATGATCAGCCTTCAAAGACAAATATTCTATCCTTATATATCCCTTTTAATCTATCTTCGACTAGAAATAATCTAACCATATCTATCCATTTAAATCCGTCTTCAATTAAAATTATGCTATCCATATTTATCCGTCTTAATCGAACTTCAACTAGTAATACTCTATCCGCGTCTATCCTTTTAAATCTGTCTTGAGCTAATAATATTCTATCCTCGCGTATCAGTTTGAATGAAAAAAGTTCTATACCTATGTATCTGCAGTGAATACTATAATGCTAATTCGTGTTTGATAGAAAATCACGAATTATAACGGACAGTCAATAATTTTTGTTACATAATGATAAAAATCAAAGTAGTCCGCGGATATACAAGGATTAGGTGACAGAAGGATTGAAGAGGATAAACATTGATTGTCACGGATACCTTTTCAATGCATGATAGGTGACGAGATAAAATTAAAGTAGTACGCGGATAGAAAAGAATACGTTGACAGATAGAAGATGATGTATTTGTGCAGATAGGCAATACATTTTATGTTGAAAGGATTGAAGATGATAAAAAATTATTGACACGGATTAAGATTTTATCCGTGTTACATAATGAGAAAAATTAAAGTAGTTCGCGGATAGACAAGGATATGGTGACGGATAGAAAATTATGGCTTAGAACGGATAGCCAATTCTTTCGGTGGAGAAAAGATTCATGAGGGTAACTATTGACTGACATGGATAAGTATTCTATCCGTGATAGTTAAAAGGAATGTCAAAGTAGGTCGCGGATAGATACAGATAGGCTGACGGATAGAACATTATGGATTAGAACGGATAGCTAATTCTTTCTGTGGAAAAAAGATTCATGAGGATAAATATTGACTGGAATAAATAAGTATTCTATCCGCGATAGTTAACAAGGAATGACAAAGTAGGTCGTGGATAGATAAGGATAGGCTGACGGATAGAACATTATGGATTAGAACGGATAGCCAATTCTTTCTGTGGAGAAAAGATTCATAGGGATAAATATTGACTGGCATGGATAATTATTCTATCCGTGATAGTTAACAAGGAATGACAAAGTAGGTCGCGGATAGATACAGATAGGCTGACAGATAGAACATTATGGATTAGAACGGATAGCCAATTCTTTCTGCGGATAAAAAATTCATGAGGATAAGCATTGACTGGCAAGAATAAGTATCGTATCCGTACTTGATAACAAGGAAAGTCTGAGTAGGTAGCGGATAGAAAAGAATAGGGTGCCGGATAGAAAATTATGCATAAGAACGGATAAGCAATATGTTTTGTGGAGAACGGATTTAAGAGGATAGGTAATGATTGGCACGGATGAGTATCTTACCCGTGATAGATATTAACGAATGTCAAAGTGGGTCTCGGATAATCGAGGATAGGGTTGCGGATAGACATTCTTGGATTAGAACGGTAAGAGAATACATTTTATAGAGAAAGGATTAAAGGGGATAAGAATTGATTAAAACGAATACATTTTTAATCCATGATAGGTGACGAAATCAAATCTAAGTATTTGGCGGATAGATAAGGATTGAGTCGTGGATATAAAATTAAAGATGGAAACGTATATGTATAAAAATGGATGGTAATGCACAAAAACGGATACAGACTGATTAAAATGGATAGTTACACCGGATAAGATTATTATTCAAGCGGATAGATGGATATCCAACGGATACAAACGGATTGAAGGGTATACAAAAGTATTGAAATGGATACTTGTGAATAGATGACAGGTTAAAACGGATAAGGCTTCAATCCATTTACTTCCAGCAGGGTACACAGTAATCAAGGATCAAGTTATAATCAAATTTCGGTAAGTAGCTGGGTTCCGTAGTCTGTCGCAATTATTTGTGCTTGTAGGTTTAAATCCATTTAGTTTTCGAACGAAGAATAACTAGGAACATACGCGACACGTCTAGACTACATGCCGGTCATATATTTATTTATTGTACCTATTTTTAAGGTAGTCTTCTCTTAAAAATAAATTATGTTAAAAAACTACACGTTCTACGTGAACAATAAGTAAGAGATTTTCGATCCATTCATACTTGATCAGGTTTCGGTAAAAAAAAACTTTACTTTCTGCTAAACTACTCGAAGAATAATGCGAAAATCGCACTTTTGCTTTTTTAATGTTAAAAATTATACTCAGTTTCAAGGCGGACATCGCTTAAAAATAAATCGTGATGCAAAAACACATTTTTATGATCAAAATGTTAGTGATTTTTGATCAATTAATCCTTCAGCAGGTTACTTTCTGCTAAACTACTCGAAGAATAATGGGAAAATCGCACTTTGGTTTATTGGATGTTAAACCTTATACCCACTTTCAGGGTGGACTCCTCTTAAAAATAAATTTTGTTGAAAACTACACATTTTTATGATGAAAATTAGTTATTTTTAATCAATTAATCCTTCAGCAGGTTGCGGTGAAAAAAGGTTACTTTCTGCATAACTGCTCGAAGAATAATGTGAAAATCGCACTTTTGCTTGTCGAATGTTAAACCTTATACCCAGTGTGAAGGCAGACTTCGCTTGAAAATAAGTCACGTTGAAAACTACACATTTTTCTGATGAAAATATTAGTGTTTTTTGATCAATTAATCCTTCAGCAGGTTGTGGTGAAAAAAGGTTACTTTCTGCATAACTGCTCGAAGAATAATGCGAAAATCGCACTTTTGCTTGTCGAATGTTAAACCTTATACCCAGTTTAAAGGTGTACTTCGCTTAAAAATAAATCATGTTGAAAACTACATATTTTTATTAACAGAATGTTATTTATTTTTGATCCATGTATTCTTCAGCAGGTTGCGGTGAAAAAAGGTTACTTTCTGCATAACTGAGCGAAGAATAATGCGAAAATCGCACTTATACTTATCGAGTGTTAAACATCATACCCATTTTTAAGGTTGACTTGTTTTAAAAATAAATTATATTGGAAACTGAGTATTTCCTATGAACAAAATGTAAGTGATTTTCGATAAATTCATACTTGGTCAGGTTTCGATGAAAAAAAAAGGTTACTTTCTGCTAAACTACTCGAAGAATAATACGAAAATCTCACTTTTTCTCATTGAATATTAAACCTTATACACAGTTTAAAAATAAAATATGTAGAAAACTACACATTTTTATGAGCAAAATGTGAGTGATTTTCGATCAGTTCAAACTTGAGCAGGATTCGGTAAAAAAGGTTACTTTCTGCTAAACTACTCGAAGACTAATGCGAAAATTGGACATTTGTCCACCAAATGTTTATTTTATTTTTATTTTGAGAAATCAACGGGCAGAGCCCTTTATTACAAAAGAATGACTTGTGATTTAAGTAAAATAAGGATTCGCATCGACACGATGCTTGATACTATTACATCTATAGCTAAAACTAGGATTAAACCGCTCTATTGTCTCTCAAGTTAATAATGCTCTTGAGAGCTGACCTGAAGACAAAAATATACATTTTAAAAGAAATAAATGACTCATTGTTCCAAATGAATGTGCCATGAATGGTAATGAATATTTCTTTCAAATGAGGAAATGTGAATTGATGGAAAGAAATATATTTTTAAGTCATGCAAATATTTTATAGGCTCAAAAAACTATTTCTTCCCATAAAATTTTTTAATATTTAAAGCAAAAAAATATACCACTGATTCAAAACAATGTTTCTTTGGCCTAAACCATGCGCGAGTGCAATAAAGTAGTTCGTACTTCAACTGTAGTACATATTTTCCTAAATGAATTTACTCGATTGGTGACGTCACAGCGAAGTAATGTGGCATTTAGTCCTCTAGAGAACTAAGTAATCCCATGCGCATCTTCAATTTACCCCTTCTACCTGAAACTGCGCATCGCAACTTAGATTCTTCTGAACGAACGTGGTCGCTCGTACCGGTTCGATGATTGGGGAAAGCGCAACGAGTGGGAGAAGGTACAAACTGTATCCTACTTGTTGTAGAATCTACTATTAATATTCGAAAACTTTCTAGGGATTTCTAAAGATTTTGAATGACTTGAAATATTTTAGGGAATTTTAAATGATTCAAGCCAATTTTTTATTTATTTCACTATTTTGGAGAAAATTTAAAGAAATTGAAATATCTTAGGGTATCTTGAAAAATTCCCAAGCATTTTCATGTGATCCAAAAAATGCTAAGGGATTTCAAAAGATTTAAAAGGATTTAAAATATTTTATGGTATTTTAAAAGATGCCATTTTTATAGTTTGGTAGCTCTGGACAAATATATTTTTTTGCTCTGTTACTTTTAATAATATCCGTAAATGCGCCTCTAGAATCATAAAAGTTTATTATTTTAGTTATTTAGTGCTTTTTTTCTAGAATTTGGAAGAATTTGTTTCACATTTCTTTTTTATTAGTTTGAAGATTTGGACTAATGAAATAATGGTTTAGAACTGTGATCTTTAAGAATATCAGTAAATGCATCCCCTGAGATATGAAAGTCCATAAATTTCAATTATTTTAGCTCATCAATAAGTTTTTCAAAAGACTAACATTCAATTTTGTTGACAACCCATTTTACTGTGTTCTATATATTTCGAATTGAAATAATTTGAGCAAATAAAAACGGTTGTGTAAAAGTTGGCGTTTAGGCTCTTACGGTTTGACACCCTTCTCTCTAGTATGACGAAATTCGTTAATTACTTCTCTAATCACAAAGAGAACTTTCTAAATCCTTTAAAAATTTATTACTGCTTAGTGATAATTTGCAATTCAAACCTAATTTTAGAAAGATCTTGTGAGTTTTGGGAAAGGGAAAAGGGAAGAAGGTGAGGGAGGGTGGTATAGAGGCTATTTTGTGAGGGGCTAGGTGGTATAGGATATTAGATGAAGGTAGATGGGAGGGGGAGATGATTGATTGAAAATTGTGTCTAGAGGAAGGTGTATTTTATAGAGGGGGATTGTAGAGAGCAAAGAGGATGGATGAGCATAGTTATTTAGGAGAGGGGTATATTTGTAAGAGAGACAAAGGGATGGGAGTGGAGGTAGTGGAGGGAGGGTAGAAGAGGAGGATGATACACTTGATTATCATGGATTTTTAGGGGCAGGGGTATTTGGTAGAGGGAGTGTTAAAAGGGGGTTCGTGAGCAACAGTATTTAGGCCGAGGGGTATATATGAAAGGGGAAGGGGTATTGATCTAATTGCCATTTAGTCTGAGGGGGTGGTAAAGAATAAAATTATTGATAGCCAAGGGTATTTAGTGAAAGGGATATATAGAGGAGGAGGGATGGTTGATGAGCAGGGTTTTGCGGTCAAGAGGCGTATTGCAGAGTGGGGTCAAAGCTGAAAAGGCTAAAGGGATACAGCAAAAGGAGAGAGACGCATTGAATAAGTTTAAAAAAAGAGTATGAGTACTGATTTTTTTTTAAATTGTGAATAAAGCAGTGTTTGAAAGAGGTCAGAGGGCGATTTTTCTCACGGAATGGAGTGGATATCGGAAGATCTTGTTCGCGTATGTTTCCGCTCGTCGATCGTGGATAGAAACACCTGTTGCGATCGATCGATAAGGATCTAATCGAAGAAGGTTTTCTCGCTGGGCATGTCGGACGCAATGGGGATGGAAGAGGGAAATACCAAAAAGAAGATACAGAATCGGAAAGCACGTCGCGAGTAAAGTAGCGAGAAACGTGGCGCTCGTTATCCCGCCTGACTTCTTACTCGCTTTTTTTTCAATTATTTTTCTCCGTTTCTTGTACCGACATCTTCTTTTATATTCGTGCTTCTTTCAACTTATCGAACCGAATCGAAGCCTTTAGCGATCACGATCGACGATCCTCCATTCTCTACATCTGCACCCATGGTATCTGTCTGTCCTCCTCATACCCCCCCCCCCTCCCCACAACCCCCATTGCAAATGGTACCGCGCCCGTTTCCATCGAGGGATTTCTGCTCTGGACTGTGACCTCGAACCTGCTGGTTTAATGGGACACGTTTGAGAAGATCAGACTTCAGACGATTCTATATATATATATATATCTTGATCAAATATTTGCAACTTTTCTTATATATGTTATTTGTTATTTTATATTTTCAATCACAAAAATATTCACGTAGGCGATAAGCGTATTAAAAATGGTTATCGCCGTTGTAAAATTGGTTCAATTACTCTTCAAAAACGTTACTGACAAGGTTTTTATGCTTTTCAGGGTGACCGCAGGTTAGGAAAAATCTGAAAATTAGGCAAAAATCAGGGAATTTTATTGAATAGGAAAAGTCAGGGTTAAAAAAAAACGTTTGAAAAAGTCAGGAGATTTTTATAATAGGTACTTTAAATAACTATCAGGGATGAAAAATTTCCAAATTTTTAATTTTGAATGGAAATTTTTTGATTTCGCTTACGAAAGATTCTATGTTTAAAATGTTACAAGATTTTGATTAAGATTCTGGTCTTTCAATATTAATGGTCAGGGAAAAATTAGGAAATTTTGGAAATGAAGTTTTGTGGTTGCTTCCTCTGAAGATTATACTTTTAGCTAAAAGTTATATTATTTGGTTGAAAATCCAACAATTTCGTTAAAAAGTCATTCTTTTTGGTTGTAAGTTGAACTGTTTTGTAGAAAATTGGTCTTTTTGGGTTAAAAACTCATATGTTTGTTAAGAAAATTTAACTGCAATCTTTATTGGTTGAAAATTCAACTATTTTTGGAAAATTCGTCTTTTTGTTTAAAAAATTTAATCTGTTTTAGTGGAAATGTAATCTTTTTTGAATAAAAATACAACTGCTTAGTTGAAAATTAATCTTCTTTGGTTGAGTGTTCAGGTATTTTGTTGTTAATTCATTTTTTGTGGTTGAAATATCTACTATTAAATGATTCGCTTAAAATTCATCTTTTTTGGTTGTGAATTGAACTACTTGGTAGGTATTTTTAATTAAAAATTAACTATTTAGTTGAAAATTATTTTTTTTCTAAAAATTTAACTATTACATTTTTGGATGAGAAATTATTTCTTTTTTAGTTGAAAATTCGAATATTTGAAAATTCGTCTTCTTCGGTAAAACAATAATCTTCTTGGTTGAAAATTCGTCTTTTTCGTTTTAAAATTCATCTCTTTTGGTAGAAGTTTAATCTTGTTTGATTGAAATATCGACTATTATATTTTTTATGAGAATTATAATTTGTAGGTTGAAAATTCAACTATTTTGTTAAAAATTCAAGCATTTTGTTGAAAAATTAATTCCTTTGTTGAAAATTCGACCATTTTTTTGAAAATTCATCATTGTAGGTTAAAAAAGCAACTATTTGGTTAGAATTCAAGTGTGTGGTTAAAAATTCATATATTTTATTGCAAATTTAATTACTTTGTTGAAAATTCAAGTATGTTGTCAAACAGTCATCTTTTTTGGTCCAAAATTCAACTGTAGTTAAATTTTTAATAAAAAACATGTCTTCTAAAAAATGCAATTATTTGGTTAATTCAAAAATTTCGTTAAAAAATCAACTAATTTATTGAAAATTAGATGTTTTTCTTGAGAATTTAACTATTGTTCAAATGTCATCTTTTTTGTTCGAAAATTCAATTATTTTGTGAGAAATTCATTATTTTGGATTGAAAATTCATCTTTTATGGTAGAAGTCACCCTGGATTTCGTTTTCATAAAAGCTAAATCATATTAATATATTTTTTATCTGTTCAGATTTTTAAATAAAATATCTCAGGTAGATCGGACAACTTGCTTGTTTATGTTCGAACTTGATTCTTGATAATAGAATATTAAAAATGGATGGGCAATAAAGAACCACAAGAAATGTTCATTTTATCAAACTACAAACAATAATGATAATTTTCTGTAAGAGAAAATGTTCTCTCTAGAGTCAGTTTAGATGCTAGAGCAAGCCGCATTAGTTTTTATTGAGTGTTAAAACGGGAAAAGACCCATTTAGAGTGATAAGACAAAGTGGGGTAAATCCAAGAAATAAACAATTCTGAAAAGAGAAAGGTGGATCTGGTCAAGTGCAGCATAATATTTCTACATGGTCCCTCTGTTAATGGGCTTAGTCTAATCGTTCGATCCAGACCTGAAGTAGATAGGCGATAATCGTGATGCTTTAATGTAATACATTAACGATCATTATCACATTGGATTTCCAATAAATATATTGCATTTCACATCTCAATAGCTAGACAGCAAATTCTCCTTTTTTTTTTAAATTGAAAATCGGATTTTTTATCACCCTTCAAATTTGAGAAACCTAATAATATTTTTCACCAAACCTGTTTTGTATCGATTCAGCAACTCAATATCTAGAAAGTTAATTCTCACTTTTTTTTTTAAATTGAAAATTGCATTTTGAGCGAAAAAAACTTCCCCTTCCATTTCCTCGAAAAATGATACTATTTTTTAATCAAACCCTTTTTGATTTGATTCAGTAACTGAATAGCTTGAACTTGAAAATTGGATTTTTGATCTCCTTTTAAATTTGAGAATGCGTTCCCCTCAAGCAAAAAAGTATTAAGTTTTTTGTATTTTTATAATTTTATAATTTTTTATATTTATAATTCTCCCTCCATTTTCTCGAAAACTAATAATATTTTGCAATCTAACTTATTTTTATCGATTCAGAAAATCAATAGCTAAAAAGCCAATTTTGATTTATTTAAAAATTGAAAATTGGATTTCTTATCACTGTCCAAATTCAAGGAAACGTGCCCCTCGAGCGAAAAAAACTTCCCCCCCATGTTTTCGAAACCTAATAATATTTTTTCACCAAACCTTTTCTGTACCGTTTCAGCAACTCAATAGATAGAAAGATAATTCTGATTTTTTTTTAATTGAAAATTTGATTTTTATCATCATCAAAAGTTTTTTTTTTAATCAGGTCCAGACGTGCGCCTTGAGCGAAAATAAACTTCCCCCTCCATTTTCTTGAAACCTCGTAACATATTTCAATCAAACTTTCTTATTGATTCAGCAAATCAATAGTTTTAAAGCAAATTTTTATCATTTTAAAATCGAAAATTGGATTTTTTATCACCGTCCGAATTCGAGAGAATGTGTCCCTGGAGAAAAAAAGCTTCCCCTTCATTTTCTAGAAACCTAATACTATTTTTTAATTAAAGCTTTCTTGCATCGGTTCAGAAACTCAATAGCTAGAACTGAAATTCTTAATTGTTTTTCAATTAACAATTGGATTTTGTATCACCATCCAAAGTTTTTTTTTTATAACGTTCAAACGTGCGCTGCAAGCGAAAAAAAGCTTCCCCTCCATTTTCTCGATAAGTAATATTTTTTAAATAACCTTTTTCTTGCCGAGTCAGCAGCTTAATATGGCTGAAATGTAATTTTATCTTTGAATTTCAAAATTGGATTTTTTATCACCGCCAAAATGTCAGAAAACGTGCCCCTTGAGCGAAAAAAAATTTCCCGTCCATTTTCTCGAAACTTAATACTATTTGTAAATCAACTCTGTTTTGTATTGGTATAGAAACTCAATATCCTATTTTAAAAAATGAAGTGAATTGTAGTTTTCGACATTAAAATCAACAATTTAAATAAATTATTATTTAAAATCACCATAGAAATAATATATTAAAGCTCATATATGCGAATAAATGCTAATTTAGAATAACCAACTTTCATTGCAGAAATTTACAGTTTGAAAATAGCAATTTTCCCAGAGGCAAGAGAGTTCATTAATTTTATTCGAAGAAGATGTTCGCTCATGATTAAAGCGAAATGTCTTACATTCTCACACATTCACTTTCCTACTTTCTCAAATTAATATACAAATCCTATAAATAGTAATATATTTAAAAAATTTTTCACACGTTAATTTCTTTGAAAAAGAAAGTTTGATATCCTTCAAAATATCCTTTCAAAATAGGAGCCTTAAAAAAGGATTTTAAACTGGCTTATAATTGAAAAATTATTCAGGAAAACATCTCAGGGCGATTCGTGTCTGTGAAATAAATACGGAAGTACTTTCAAGGTCTGGATGCATTAACGTCGTCTTTTTTCTTTACGAATCTGCAATTATTAGCACACACTTAATAAGTATCAAAGTTCGTGCTTCGTGTCGATCCCGTTATCGCGGAAGAAGTATATATTTAGTTTTTTAAATAAATTTACGAGTTTGTTGAAGATATTACCGACCCGTAATTAATGGAGGTGTGTAAATCTAATGCAAATAGAGTGTTCATTTCCAATAAATCTTGCTCAACGTGGTTCGCAAAAGGATTTATGTTTCTATCTGAATCAAATAATTGAAGTTGAATCGTAATAACACAAATCTTCTCTGTATAAAGATGCAGTATACATTAATCATTTATGGAAATATGATTATTGAGTATCAAGTCTCCCAATTAAGATGTGCCAATTTAAATTTCTAATTTTGAACTACTAGAACAGTCTGATTTCTTTTTCACTTAACAAATAAAATTATAAAGAGAATAAAAAAATTATTATTCTTTTTCCATCCAAATTATTAGTATCTGATTTTGTTTCTTCAAATATTTTGTACAACCTTATTTGATAATTCTAATCTAACTAAAACAATGTGCACGCGCCAAGCGCGCATTAATTACCCTTTTTTGGGGAAAAAAACTCGGTTCATTTTCCAACATTTTGTTATGGCTTTTAAAGATGATCTTATATGATTTGATAACGTTGTATATGATTTACAGAAGTTTCTTTATTAAAGCGAGATTATAGCGGTGGTAATTTTCATTTTGTACCCAAAAAATGACATATTTCGTAAATTTACTGATTTAATGGTAAATATATTATTTCAAAAGTTCAGCATTTTTAAGCATTCGAAATTTTCAAAATAACGACCCGTTACAAATTTCAGGTTTTGCTTAATACATAACTAAATTTACAGAACTTATTAATTAATTTACAGAATTTAAAAAGTTAAATACGTAGGCTTGAAATTAATGAAAGTTTTTGTAATTTCCTGTTTCTTATGAATTAAGAGAGTAGTTGAACGTTAAGCCAAGTAGTTTAATTTTTAAAGAAAAAGATTAATTCTCAACCAAAAATGTAATAGTTGATATTTTAACCAAGAAAAGATTCTTATTTAAACTAAAAAATAGTTGAACTGAACCAAAAAAGGACGATTTTCCAACAAAAAAGTTGAATCATCAACCAAAAATATTAATTGTCAACCAAACATTTGCATTTTTGAGCAAAAGGATGAGCTTTCTACAAAATAGTTGAATTTTCAACAAAATAGTTAAATTTTAAACGAAAAAGATGAGTTTTGCAATACAGACGGTTATTTTTGTACCAAAAAGATTAATTCTTATCAAATACATACATTTTTAATCAAATATTTGCATTTTTAACCAAGTAGATTAATTTTATATCAGAAAAGATGAATTTTCAAAAAAACAAAATGTTAATTCTAAATAAAAAGCAGTTGAATTTAATCAACAAACACGAATTTTCAACAAAGTACTTAAATCCTTAACTAAAACAGAATAATTTTCAACCAAACAGTTGAATTTTCAGCAACAACAAAAATTGTTTTTTCACCAAAGAAGACGACTTTACAATAAAATACATAACTTTTCAAGAAAATAGTTAAATTTTCGAGACGAAAATACGAATTTTCTACCAAAACGGTGAATTCTGAACAAAGTATATATATACATATACATACATTTTCAACCAAAACTGGTGAAACTTCTGTAGAAAGTGATGAATTTCCACCAACAACAAAATTTGTTAGATAAGAAAGACAGAAAATTTCGATCAAATTGTTGAACTTTCAAGCAAAACAGACGAACTTTCAACGAAGAAGTATGACTTTTTAACAAAATTGTTAAATTAAAAAAAAAAAAAAAATTAATTTGAACCAATAATGATGAATTTTTAAACAAAAATTTAACCAAAAATGGTTAGTTTTTGGTTCTATTAATTCACTTTGAATTCAGTGGAAAAATGAAAAAAGAGGCTAATAGGAGAAAGCCTGTGATAAATAAATAGGAATTTTGATACCTAATAGACACAAGAATGACGTTTTAAATAAACATTGTAGCTTATTTTGAAAACTTTAAAAATATTGGGTTCGAAAACTAGAAATTTTGTCTAAAAATAAGGGTTATTTTCTATTGCACACTTCCTGATTTCAGACTACATACTTTTAAACTTGAACTACACGTAAGCTTAATACTATCAATGCTGAAACGCTTAAATACGGTGGGGACTACATACCTCACAGGTTGTGCGAATTGATAAATTTATGTATCGAGATGGGAGAAGTTCCAGATGACTGGAAAGAAGCGATTACCGTACAAATATACAAAGGAAAGAGAGATAAAAGCAACTGCAATAATTACAGAGTTATCAGGTTATTAAGTACCGTGAGTAAAATATACTCAAAAATATTTATTCGTAGGGTAATGAAAATAACAGAAGAAAAGATATGGGAATTCCAAAGTGGATTTATGCCAGGAAGATCATGTACGGATAAAATATTTAGCTTAAGACAGATAGATCACAGAAAATAGTTTCAGAGTATAAGGAAAAAGTTTTCTGTTTATTTGTTGACTTAGAAAAAGCGTTTGATAAGGTGGATAGAAGTAAACTTTTGAATGTCCTGAAAGAGTACGGAGTCAATAGATGGCTCCTGCAAGCAATAAAAACAACATATGCTGGTAGAAAAGATGGTGTAAGGGTTAATGAGAAACTGAGTATCTGGTTCGATATTATGCAAGGTGTTAGACAAGGATGTGTTATGTCCTCATGGCTATTTATTATATTCTTGGACAAGTGTCTAAGAATGGCCCTCTTTGACGAAGAAGATGTGGTCTCGAGACAGTAAGGGTACGTGGGTTAGCTTTCGCAGATGATAAGGTTGTTATGGCAGAGTCAATCAAAGACTTGTAAAGAATGTTGAGCAAACTGAATACAAGCATGAACAACATGGGCCTCAAAATTAACGTAAATAAAACAAAAGTATGGTGTTTGAAGGAAAGGGTGAGAAAACAATGTGCAACATTGTCCTAAATGATGAGAGAATAGAACAAGTTGATAAGTACGTATATCTTGGTAGCCTATTCATTAATGATGAAAATATATATGGGGAGTTAGATAATCGTGTAAACAAGGGTAAGAAGGTTATCAGTAGAGTAGGGCCCATTATCAGAAGTAAAAATATATAAGTGAAGCTAAAAGGGCATCACATAATTCTATATTTACACAAAATTTCCTTTACGGTGGCGAGACCTGAACCTACCAAAAAAAGGATAAGAGTAAAATTAAGGCGATTAACGTGAAATTCCTGCGCAAGATATGCGGCAAAACACTGATGGACAAAGTGAGTAATGGGATCATCTTCAAAGAATGTGGTGTAGAGGAGACACAAGCTGACATGTGTGAAAGAAATTCGTTGAGATGGTTTGGGCACGTTGAGAGAGTGAAAGATGAGCGACTAACGAAACAAGTGTATCAATGTAAAGTAAATGGCAGTGTGCCCAGAGGCCGACCACGGAAAGAATGCTTAGAATGTATGAATGAGACCCTAATTCGAAGAGACATAAGAAGCCATAGAAACGCAACAACTTGCATGAGAAAATGCATTGACATGAAGGAAGCTAGAGAGGAATGCAAGACAGAAAAGTGTGGCGGCAAATAGTTAATAAGAAATCCATGAAGAAGAGTGTCAGTGAAGTGAATGACACCTGAAACAAAAGACCTTGGCTATTAATGGGGAGCTTCCCATGATGACTTTGTGAGGCTCTTCACTTGGAGTGATCGCTAGAGAGATTGATCAGCAATCTAAGTCGGAGCAGTATTGCGGAACGAACGTGTTATTTAAATAAATAAGACGGGAATTCTAGATAAATCTAAAAATCTATACCCCCTTCCCCACATTACTCCCTTCACTCACCGAGTGAATCACGCTTACCCCGAAAGGGAAATGGCTTAATGGTATAATAATAATTTGCACTATTTTTTATCTCTGAAGTGAGTCCGAGGCTTGAATTTAAGTATATAAATGAAATATAGTCTATACTTTGCCTATATTTAAGTATAGATGATACTTCATACTCCATACTTTATCTACACTTAGCTATACTTCATCTATACTTTATCTATACTGTTTCAATATACTTGAAGCATGGCATTGTCTCATTTTCCATTCATCAATGATTGATCACTCTACTGACTCTCTAAATTTGAATCAGTGAGATTTAACAGATTTTCGGTGAAACCCCTTACTGATTCCAAACAGTGACCCATTACTTGATATTTGATTCAGTTAGATTGCATTGTGAATTAGTTAAATTTTTTACTGATTTTATGAAGTGACCCGTTTCTCACTAATTCAAATTTAGAGAGCATGATTTTTACTCGGGATTCAAATGAGTATAAAACTCCTCATCTAATTCGAATTACGCGTTGAAGACCTATATTTGTACGTCAAAGAAGACACAATAATTTGAAGAATTGGAAAAAGAAACTTATTCCCGGAACGTAATTTGAAGATACCTAAGATTTTTCTTGTAAAGACGTAAAGTGCGTGGTACTTAAAGGTTTCTGCGAAAGAGGTTTCAGACTTCAGAGCATTTATATATATGTTTCTTGAGACTAATGTCATGTAAGTACAGCAAGTAACTTGACAAAAAGGGTATGATGGCCTGCATTAAGTGTTCTGTAATCAAGAGACCCCATTGAGAGAGTGAAGACTGAAGACTGAAGACTGAAGTCGTCTTCTTCCCCAGGGCCCAAGGCGATTTAAACTCGTCGAACAGCTCTCCTTTCTGAGTCACTGTGTGTTTGTGACTCACGTGGAGCCGATTAGGCGGCCGAGAGAGCAGACAAATGGGTGAGCGGGTAATCGAACTGGGGCGTATTTTTCCTCAGTAGACAGGCAGACGGGTCTCTTCCGCTACATTGCGAAAGAAAACCTTGACCGCCAACAACATATTGTATTTGTGGTTGATTCTGAACCAATCTATTCAGACCATTATATTTTCCAAATAGGAAATGAAACAAGCTAACAATTATTTGACCTTAATTAAAACAACTATCAAAATATTCATAGGCAAACCTTGCAGATTGGAACGAATCTTGAGCATAGTGTCTTTTTTTTTAGAAATAATTTAAGATCGAAATAGAGTCTACTTTCTTATGGATAATTTTATGCACCAAAATAAGAACATGAAAACAATTCAAAATTAAATTTCTAAACTAACTCCTTTCCGGCTCATTAGAGACAATTACATATCACACACTTTCCTTATTATTTCTGCGTCTTTTTTATACCACTAGGGATAAACTTGTTTTGAGGTTAATTTAGACCTCATCAAGGATTATTTATAGGACAACTACTGGTATGAATAATTGAAAATTATGCTAATTAAAATTAACAAAATACCTGAAAACAAAAAATATATAGAAATTTATCAAAAAGGTAATATCGTCTAATTCTCAATTTCGTTGGTGAGAAAAGGATTTTTCTATAAAAAATTATTTTTAATGGTAAGAAACAGAAATTAATTTAGATCCCATGCTTTGTTGTATTTTGATAGATATCCTTGAAAAATAATCTATTTATAAACAACATTTTCATGAATTCTCTCTTTGATTTCTCTCATGATAAATAATGTTAACATCATCCCAATTGAAATCATGACCATGTGTGATTTTATGCCTTGAAAGGACTGAGTAATATCTAGGACTTCTGTGAAAATTATTCTGTTATTCATCTCTCCTTAGGCTAAGTGTCCTACGTGCCTTACCTATATAAATTGAATCACAGTGTACACGGAAAAAAATGTGTCTGTCTTACAGAATTTTTTGTTTAAATTATGCAAACTTGATTCGATGTGAAGGCATCACGGAACCAAAAAATCTCCTTGACAAAGAATTTGGAAAGTTTACATTCGGAAGATGTGCGACATTGATGTTTTATAAAAATTGTTACTTTGCATGAGCAATCTGAATTGCTGTGCTACTAAGATATCTTTGAAAATTCATTTATCGCGATTGTCTAAAGTTTGACACCAATGGTTTCTCAATTTATGGATACAAAAGTTTCATAAATTTAATAATACGGAATATCTACGTCACACAGTAAAAAAAATTGTTCAAAATGATACCGAAATCAACATCATTTTGATATGCAACAAAAATGATACCGAATTTAAGAGCATTTTGATCGACCGCAATAAATGATCGACTTTCAAGATCAAAATGATCTGATTCAGGATCATGTATCAAATCAAACCAAGATGGCCGCCGTTCTTGGAGTACTGCAAAAAGGGCTCGATGGATTTTTGGATTTTGCTTAAAGAAAATCTATGGTATCACATACTACCTTAATTAGTCGAAACATCTTATATTCGTGGGATTTGTAATTTAATTTAATTTTTTAATTTTTTTAAAAATACTTTGAACATAAAAATCGACTTTTCTCAAAAAGGGCTCGATGGATTTTTGGATTTTGCTTAAAGAAAATCTATGGTATCACATACTACCTTAATTAGTCGAAATATCTTATATTCATGGGATTTGTAATTTAATTTAATTTTTTTTAAATACTTTGAACATAAAAATCGACTTTTCTCAAAAAGGGCTCGATGGTTTTTTTGTTTTTGCTTTAAGAAAATTTATGGTATCACATACTACCTTAATCAGTCGGAACATCTTATATTCATGAGATTTGTAATTTAATCTAATTAAAAAAAAATTTTGTTAATACTTTGAACATAAAAATCGAATTTTCTCAAAAAGGGCTCGATGGATTTTTGGTTTTTACTTTAAGAAAATCTATGGTATCACATACTACCTTCATCAGTCGGAAAATCTTATATTCATGGGATTTGTAATGTAATTCAATTTTTTTTTTTGAAATACTTTGAACATAAAAATATACTTTTTCAAAATGACCACGATGGATTTTTTTTCTTGAAATGTCCGTGGGAAATTAATCGCATAAGTCGAGGCTGACGAGATAATTGTCAATTTAGGGAATCTTAATTTGAAAAATTTCATATAATTTTTTCAAAATTTGATATGTTCACAAATTAGAATTCTTCGAGTCTTTTTCTTTTAACGAAAAATAGGAAAATAGGGACCAGACTTTAAATTCTCTCTGGTAGAAATGCTTTATAGAAACTTATTTTCGAAGCTATTTAATCGTTTCCATTTCTTTCCAATTATTTCCGACAATTTCTGATAAAAAGTCAATATAATATTTTAAGCAAAAATGCTGTTGATTTCATTTATAATCGATTTGCAAAGCAGATTTAATCATTTATGAAATTTAAACATGTGCTTGAAATTTTGAACGTTCAAATGAATGAAATTTTTTAATGATGGATTTGTAAATTGTAAACAGTGCACAATTTTTTTTATTTATATTGAAAAAATAGATTACCAAAAGAAACTTAAATTCAATATTTTAAATTGTACTTGGAAAAATATTTATGGATAAAATTGAATTAGGAAAAATTTTGGTTGGGAAAATTTAAGTGCATTTTTTAGTAGATGTTAAATATTTGTTTTTCAAATATACATTACATATAATAATTAAATAATGTAAAGATTTATCAAAATTTAAACAAACTTCTTTCTCTTACTTTTTCTTAAATGAAGAAACCTAAGCTTTTCTTTGAGACCAAAATAAAACCAATAATGGTCTTTTTTGTTTAAAACTTTTTAAACTAAAGCGATTTTTTATTTAAAATTATTCTATCCCTCGGGGTTTAATTCGAAAATGTGCATAGTTCATTCTTTTGGTAAAAATTAGTCAAAGTGGGTGCCGCGCGCCTACAAAAAAAAAGAGTTTTGCAGCCTATTAGGACGTAGATTAAGTCGTTTAAACCTCCCCCTCCCATACTTTCTCTCCCCTTCCCCTGATTCCCTTCCCCGCCCCTGCTCACCATTATTTCTAATAATTTCCCCTACTTCCTCTCCCCTTATTACCCTCACTTTAACTACTTCCCTTCCTTCATTCCCCCTCACTTCCCCTCGAGTCATTTTCCCTACTTCCCTTCCTCAACTGCTGCTAATTTTCCCTACTGCACCTCCTCCCCCTCTCCTTATGCCCCCTCGCTTTATATGATTGCCCTCCCCACATTTCCTACGTCCCCTCCCCTTATTTACCACCACATTCCCTATTTTCCCTTCCCTCATTTCCACTCACTTCTCCTACTTCCCATACATTTTTTTTCTTTACTGCCCCTAATTTCCGTCACCTCCCCTACCTTCTCTACATCCTCTCGTCTCATTCCCCCTTATTTCTCCTACCCTCATTTCCAAAACTTCACATCTTCTCATTTCTCCTACTTCCCCTCCCCTCATTTGCTATCACTTTACCTATTTTCCCTCCCCTCATTTCCATTCGCTTCTACTTCTTCTCCAGTTACTTTTCTTCACTGCGTCTAATTCTCCTACGTTCCCTCCCTTCCTTTCCCCTCACGTCCCCTACCCTCCCCCCATTTCCCACCACTTTACATATTTTCCCTCCCCTCATTTCCACTCACTTGTCCTACTTCCCCTCCATTTTTTCTTCACTGCCCCTAATTTCCCTCACTTCCCCTACTTTCTCTACATCCTCTCCTCTCATTCCCCCTTACTTCTCCTATCCTTATTGCCCATACTGCACATCTCATTTCTCCTACTGCCCCTTCCCTCATTTCCCATCGCTTTCCCTATTTTCCCTTCCCTCATTTCCACTCACTTCTCCTACTTCCCCTACATTTTTTTTCTTTACTGCCCCTAATTTCCCTCACCTCCTCTACTTTCTCTACATCCTCTCGTCTCATTCCCCCTTATTTCTCCTGCCCTCATTTCCAAAACTTCACATCTCCTCATTTCTCCTACTTCCCCTCCCCTCATTTCCCATCACTTTCCCTATTTTCCCTCCCCTCTTTTCCATTCACTTCTACATCTCCAGTTATTTTTAATTCACTGCCCCTAATTCCCCTACATTCCCTTCCTTCCGTTCCCCTCACATCCCCTAATTTCCCTGCTCTCATTTCCCTACTTCCCTTCTTTTCCTCCCCTCATTTCGCCTCACTTCCTATACTTTCCCTCTCCTCATTTCCCCTCATTTCTCCTACTTCTTCTTTAGTATTTCCTCTACATCCCTCATTTTGCCTACTTTCCCTCTCCTCATTTCGCGTACTTAGAAAGAGTTTTCATCCGAGGCTACGAAACCCTAAAAAATATTGACATCCATAAAAATATAAAAATTACGAAAGTAAGAGTCCTTTCAATATCTTAATAACTAGAATTAATCCCTTGATAAATTATTTAACTTGCTTCAAAAATGTTTAGAACTACTATTACTTAAAAATGTGATATTATGGATTTTTAAATAGTTTATGTTTATCATATTAGAAAATCAAATTTTTGAAACTAAACAATTTTGCATACAAAGATTCTTTCTTTTTTCTGAATGTAAAAATAAATGTTTAATATTTACCCTATTAACCCCCTTTTTTATGAAGAATTACCCTATTTTCCCTTGTTAAGGTTTCGTAGCCCCGGGCAGAAAACCTTACAGTTTCGGTAAGGTGTCCGTCCATCGAAATTTTTTCCAAAGAGGTAAAATGAGTGGAGGGGAAATGAGGTGAAGTAGAAGAAATCAGGAAGGCGGAAGTGAGGGTCGGAGAAGTGGTTGAAATGAGGGGCGAGGAAGTAGAAAAAGTAGGAGGAGGGGTGTAGGGGGAATGTGAGATGGGGAAGTAGAGGTAGGGGAGTGTTAGATTGTGAAGTAGGGAGAGGGGGAAGTATATAAGAAAGAAGTTCAGGAATGAAGGAGAAGCGAACGTTGAACTGTGGAGAGGGGAAGTGAGGTGAAGTAGGAGAAATCAGGGAATGGAATTGAGGGCAGGAGAAGCAGGTTAAATGAGGTGCGTGGAAGTAGGGGGTGAGGAGAGTAGAGGGTGCAGAGAAAGTAGCGAAAATCAGGGCATGCGATGTAGGGGAATGAGAGGAAGAGAAGTAGGGAAAGTAATGAAAGAAGGTGTAGGCGAAATTTGGGATGGTGAAGTAGGAGTAGACGAGTATGAAGCTTGTGAAGTGAGGAGAGGAGGAAGTATATGAGAAAGAAGTTGGGGAATGGAGGAGAAGCGAAGGTCGAACTGCGGGGAGGGGAAGGGAGGTGAAGTAGGAGAAATCAGGAAGGGTAAGTGAGGGGAGAAGAAGTGGGTGAAGTGAGGGGCGTGGAAATAGGGTGTAAGGAAAGTAGCGGAAATGAGAGGATGGGATGTAGGGGAATGAGGGGTAGAGAAGTAGAGGAAGTAATGGGAGAGCATATAGAAGATAAGTAGGGGGAATGTGTGATGGGGAAGTATATAAGGAAGAAGTTGGGAAGTGGAGGGGAAGCGAAGGTTGAAGTATGAGGAGTGGAAATTAGGTGAAGTAGGAGAGATCAGGGAGGGGAAGGAATGTAAGTGATGGGCGAGGAATTGGGGAGGGGGAGTGTGTAGGGAAAGTAGCGGAAATAAGGAGAGAATTAGGGCAAGTGATTGGAGGAGAAGTAGGGAAAATGTGGGATTAGGTAGTAGAAGGAGGGGAGTGTTAGCTGATTAAGCGAGGAGAGAGGGAAGTATATGAGGAAGTTGGGGAATGGAGGGGAAGCGAAGGTTGAAGTGTGGGGATGGGAAGCAGTGGAGGGGAAGGTTAGAGCAACCTAATTAACCTACTAATAAGCTACGAAACTCTTATTTGCAGGCGCGGGGCGCCTACTTTGACTAATTTTTCAAGCTCTTTTGATCTGTGATCCCTGGAATCTGAAAGAAAATCGTAGAAAAACCTATCCGAAATTTGTAGCAGGGGCTGGATAATGATTTTCCAAGTGAAGATGACAACAGTTAAAAAACATTAGCTTATTTATTCTCAGTTCCTTCCATTAAAGCACTAAATCACGTTGAACTATAGTCTATTTGATTTTGCGAGTGGCTCATCCACTCTGGTTGTTAGACCGGCAGTAGAATGGTGTGTACGGTTTTTGTAGAAAAAGTCCAACTTCGAGAAATCGGTTCGTTAATTCGTGTTAATTCGTTATTCGCGTAACTGGGCAGGAGAGAGCAGAATCTCGCGTCCTCTTGTCACTGGCGAAATGAGACAGGACGAAGGCATTGCCGGTTGAGACAAGGGCGATAAGAGCGATGCTGTTGGTAGCGATGGTTCCGCTGACGATGGCACGTTCTCTTTATGTTTCTTCCCCTTTTTCTTCGAGACACAGGGACAAGGTGTCCATCGACAGTGTCCACAGCGACAGAAGCAGAGACAGAGCAACACTCGGAGGAAGCAACAGAGTAAACCGGCACACAGGAGGGAAGGGCCGATTAGCCTCAGCTGGGGACTCGAGAATCCCTTTTCCCCGGTTCCCACGAAGGAAATTACTAGGCCAAGAGCTGTCGTTCCCAGTCCTGCGTACAGCATCGTATTCGCTGCTGCACTCACTTCACCGCTTCGACGGATTGCTGAGCTGCTTCCTTCTTCGTCGTCGTCCTCGCCACTGCTTCCGTAGCAGTAACTCGCATCTCGTATCTAAAACAATTCCGGAAACTTAATGATAGTTAAGACAATGGAAAGTTAGGTCAAAGGTCTTTGTATCCCTGCTGGAAGTAAAAAGATGGAAATCCTCTCTTTTGGAATAATGTTCAATCCTTATGGTAGGAAGAGATAGAGAAAATGTATCCCTTCTATCTGTTTTTCAATCTAGACTCACGTCTACCTTCTTCAATCCCCTCTTCTCTATCTCATTCCATCTTTTATCTCTCCAGGTCAATCTTTTTCCATCACTCTGCGCAGCTGAAAATTCCTGTGCAGGAACCTCGGAGGATCCTGGACATGTTTCTAGACACGATCCTGCACAGGTAATCTTGACGGTACCTGTGCGGGAATTAGGCGAAGGAAACTGTACATGATCCTGAAATGGAACCTGCACCGACAAAGGAACCTTTGAATGATTGAGTATAGGTTCCTGTACAGGTTCCTTTGCGAAGTAAATTAAGGCACGGATTCCTGTACAGAAACTCGTATGGGGTCCTATATTTTATCTCTCTATGTCAATCTTTTTCCATATCTCCTCGCAGCAGAAAATTCCTGTGCAGGAACCTCGGAGGATCCTGGACATGTTTCTGGACACGATCCTGCACAGGTAATCTTGACGGTACCTGTGCAGGAATTAGGCGAAGGAAACTGTACATGATCCTGAAATGGAACCTGCACCGACAAAGGAACCTTTAAATGATCGAGTATAGGTTCCTGTACAGGTTCCTTTGCGAAGGTTCCTTTCATTCCCTTGAAGATCGAACTTACCTGAAGGAACCTGTACAGGATCTTTCAAATGTTAGCCTGCATACAGGTTCCTTTGGAGGATCATGTGCAGTTTCCTTCGCCGAATCCCTTTACAGGAACCGTCAAGGTTACATGCATAGGTACGTATGCAGCTTCGCGTTCAGCAACATGACCAGGATCCTCCGAGGTTCCGTTACCGCAATTTTCAGCTGGGTGTCAATCTATATTTCCATCTATCTTTTTCAATCTCCTCTTCTCTATCTCAGCGTATCCTACATCTATCAAAGTCTATCTTTTTCTATCTATTTTTGAATCTAAATTCACGTCTTTTTCAATACCCTCTTCTCTATCTCATCCTATATTTTATCTATCCATGTCAATACTTTTCTATCTCTCTGTCAATTTAAATTCCCGTCTTTTTTAATCTCCTCTGCTCTATCTCATAGTATCCTACATCCACCAACGTCTATCTTTTTCTATCTATTTTTCAATCTAAATTCACGTCTTTTTCAATACCCTCTTCTCTATTTCGTCCTATCCTTTATCTCTTGATGTTTACCTTTTCCTATCTCTTTGTCAATATAAATTCACGTCTATCTTTTCTAATCCCCTCTTCTCTATCTCATCCTATCCTTTATCTATTTATTTCCATCTTTTTCTATCTCTGTTAATCTAAAATTCCCGTCTATCCTTTTTAAGCTCCTCTTCTCTATCTCATCCTATACTACATCTAGCAGCGTCTATCTTTTCCTATCTCTTTGTCAATCTGAATTTACGCCTATCATTTTCAATCTCTCCTCTCTATCTCACCCAATCCATTACCTACCAACGTCAAACTAAAGGTTCTGCCGTGCTGGAAGTAGAAAGATTGAGAAAGATAGAAATTGAGGGATAGGAAAAGATAGAACTATTCTATCCCTCTCAATAGTTCACTTTATAATTTTCTATCTCTTTCCCTACCTTTTGTGACCGAAGACCCTTATCTTTTTCTTTACTTCATTCTATCTCTTTAATAATAATTTTAATCCTTGTCTATCTTGTAGTATAGGATGAGATAGAGAAGAGGAGATTGAAAAAGATAGACGGGAATTTATATTGAAAGAGATAGAAAAAGATTGGCATGAATAGATAAAGGATAGGATGAGATAGAGAAGAGGGGATTGAAAAAGATAGATGAGAATTAAGATTGACAAAGAGATATAAAAAAATAGACTTTGATAGATGTAGAATACGATGAGATAGAGAAGAGGAAATTAAAGAAGATGGACGGTAATTTAGATTGACAGAGAGATAGGAAAGTATTGATGTGGATAGATAAGGGATAGGATGTGATAGAGAAGAGGATATTAAACAAGATGACGTAAATTCAGATTGAAGAATAGATAGAAAATTATAAACCTTGATAGATGTGCGATACGATGAAATAGAGATGAGGTGATTGAAAAAGATTGACGGAAATTTAGATTGACAGAGGGATAGAAAAAGATTGACGGGCACAGATAAAGGATAAATGAGATAGAGAAGAGGGGATTGAAAAAGATTGACATGAATAGATAAAGGATAGGATGAGATAGGGAAAAGGTGATTGAAAAAGATTGACGGAAATTTATATTGACAAAGGGATAGAAAAAGATTGACCGGCATAGATAAGGGATAGGATGAGAGTATGAGAAGAGGGGATTGAAAAAGATAGACGTGAACTTAGGTTGACAGAAAGATGGAAAAAGATTGAAATGAATAGATAAAAGATAGGATGAGATAGAGAAGAGGAAATTGAACAAAATTACGGAACTTTAGATTGACAGAGAGATAGAAAAATATTTACGTGTACAGATAAAGGTTAGGATGAGATAGAGAGAGATATTTTCAGGAATTCACAGATTTTCAGGAATTCAAGGAATTCAGGATATTCAAAAAATTCAAGGAATTAAGAGATTTTGAGGAATTCAAGATATTAAAAGAATTCAAGGAATTCAGAGATGTTCAGGAATTCTTTGAATTCCGAACATTTAAGGAATTCTGCGAATTTAGAATATTTAAGGAATTCTGGATATGTAAGGAATTCAGGAAATTCGGAGAATTTCAGGGATTTTACAGGATTTAGGGAATTTAAAGAATTCAGAGAATTCAAGGAATTTCAGGAATTCAAAATATTCAAGGAATTCAGGATATTCAAGGAATTCAGGATATTCAAAGAATTCAGGAATATCAGAAATTCAAGAATTTCAGGGAATTCAGGATATTGAAAGAATTCAAGGAATTCAGAGATGTTCAGGAATTCTGTGAATTCCGAACATTTAAGGAATTCTGCGAATTTAGAACATTTAAGGAATTCTGGATATGTAAGGAATTCAGGGAATTTGGAGAATTTTAGGGATTTTAGAGGATTTATGGAATTTAAGGAATTCAGAGAATTCAAGGAACTTCAGGAATTCAGAATATTCTAGGAATTCACAATATTCAAGGAATTCAGGATATTCAAAGAATTCAGGAATAGCGGAAATTCAAGAATTTCAGGTAATTCGGAGAAATCGAGGATATTAGAAAATCTTAGGAATTCATATATTTTCTGAATATCCAAGGAATTTAGGATATTGAAGGAATTCAAGGACGTCACGAAATTCAGGGATTTGATAGAACTTCGAGAATTTAAGGAATTTAGGAATTTTAAGGAATTCGTCGAATTCAGAATGTTCAGGGGATTCAGAGAATTTAAGAATTTTCACGAATTCAGAATATTTAGAGAATTGAAGGAATTCCAAGAATTCAAAATAATCAACGATTTCGGAGAATTTAAGGAATTCTGAGATATTGAAGAATTCAGGAAATTCCAAATATTCAAGGAATTCAGGATATATAAATAATTCAGGATATTCAAGGAATCTAGAGGATTTCAAAACATTTAGGTAATTCAAGGAATTCAGAAAATTAAAAAAATTTCGGGAATTCAGAATATTAAAAAAAAACTCAGCAATATCAGAATGATAAGGAATTTCAGGGAATTCTGTGAAATCGAGTATTTTAGATAATTTCAGGATATCACAGATTTTCAGGAATTCAGGGAATTCAGGAGATATAAAGAATTCAAGGAATTCGGAGATTTTTAGGAATTCCAGGAATTCAGGATACTGATAGAATTCAAAGAATTCAGAGATTTTCAGGAATTCTGTGAATTTTGAATATTTAAAGAATTGTGGATATAATAAATTGTGGATATGTCAGAAATTCAAGGATTTCAGGGAATTTAGAGAATTTTAGGGAATTCTGAGGATTTAGGGAATTTAAGGAATTTCAGGAATTCAGGATATTCCAGGAATTCAGGATATTCGAAGAATTCAGGAATATCAGAATATTCAAGAATTTTAGGGAATTCAGAGAAATCGAGGATTGTAGAGAATTTCAAGAATTTATATATTTTCAGGAATTCAGGGAATTCAAGAAATTTAAAGAATTCAAGGAATTCCGCGAATTCAGAATAATAAGGATTTCGGAGAATTCAAGAAAATATGAGATTTTTAAGAATTCAGGAAATTCCGAATATTCCAGGAATTCAAGATATTCAAGGAATTTAGAAGATTTCAAAGCATTTAGGTCATTCACGGAATTCTGAGAATTCAAAGAATTTTGGAAATTCAGAGTATTCAAAGAATTCAGGAATGTCAAAATATTCAATTATTTCAGGGAATTCGGGGAAATCGAGGATTTTAGAGAATTTCAGATATTCAGACATTTTCAGGAATTCAGGATATTTAAAGAATTCAAGGAATTCAGAGAATTTCAGAGCATTTAGAGAATTTAAGGAATTCAAGGAATTCCAGAAATTCAGGATATTCAAGGAATTGACGTTATTTGAAAAATTCAAGGATTTCGGGAAATTCAGAGATTTTCATGGATTCCACAGCATTAAGGGGATTCAAGAAATTCAGAAAAATTAAGAATTTCAGAGAATCCAAGGAATTCAGAGAATTTCAAGGACTGCAGAGCATTTAGGAAATATAATCACTTCCAAGAATTCAAGGGAATTGAATGTGGATTGAAAGTAATTCAAAATAATGTACTTTATTATTTTTAAGTTGAGAAAAAATTACTAGCTCCGCTGGGATTCGAACTCAGGTCTTCAGGTTGCTCATGCCGGTCTAATAATCTTAACCACTAAGCTACGGAGAGTACTAGATTCATTCATTCAAAAACCAGACAGAGTGAATATCTTATTTTAGACGTTCACTTCGAGAATTTTTTTTTTAACATTGAGTTATCGTGATTACCCTGTTTCTTTTCATCCACCGGCGATGAGCTTCGCATTGTCTCGTTTTGTATCCTTCTCGTGAGCTCTGCGGAGATCCTGGTGAAAGAGGATGAGGAGGCCTGTTGCTGCATCCTTGCCATGCTGATTTGTTAGGCGCTTGTCCACCACACTGTAACAATTCCTCATTATTCTTATCAACAAATTATTCACAGAAACCATTCGCTTACAATGGAGACAATAATAAATTGAATGCATAATATTGCGCAATATACTCGACTGAGTACTCGCGCACTGCGGTCCTTCCGAGAAAGGCCGAGACCGGGGGGACAGAATCCAAGAGTTGAGTGTATTTCCACTCTTAAGACTCACACAACTACACATTGAACAAATCTATTTTTCTACGAATTTGTTTATAAAAATATTATTTATACATTTGTGAATGCCTGAATATTAGTCACACAAATAATTATCGTGAAAATCAAACAACATGCAAACAATTAACATATAACTTATAATTTTGATCCAATTTGATAGTTTTTTTTTTTAAATAAAAGTTAACTAAATTTTGAAGGGATTTGTGAGAACTGATTTTGGAATCTTTGCTTATGATAGATATTTTTTGTATAAAAAAAAAACAATTAACGAGTGACAGTTCGGGATATACTTATAAAAAAATTGCCTTAGTTATCATTTTTTCAAATTTGAATTAATTGTGTAATGTTATAAACAAATGAATATCTTAGTCATTTCGCGTTCTAAAGATTTCGTTCCTTGTCGGAATTGATTTCAAATTTGTCGAAAATAAATCATATTCACAATGTTTTATCAACAAACAATAATTGTTTATTTAATAAACAATTTTATAAATAACTTCACAACAGATTTTTGTCAATGTTCAACGGGCAAATTTTTTTCCAACAGAATCAATTTTAAATTACTTGACCAAATTTTTCCCTTACGGTACGTCATCAACGAACAATAATTGTTTATTTTTTAAACAAATTTACAACTTGACTACTTGTTAACAAATGGATGACGTTTTATTTTACGAAATCGGCTACCAATGACTCAAAAAAGACATTATTTATTAGGAAAGTTTATCAGGCAACAATAATTATTCATTGTTTAAATAAATTTAATGAACAAATAAAGATTTTCGTCAATTTTCAACCGGCGAATTTCTTTTTTTCAACGGAAGCAATTTTAAATTACTTGGAAAAAATTTTTACTCACGATACTTCATCAACGAAAAAAATGGTTTATTTTATAAACACTTTCATAAACAAATTCATAACTTTTGACTGCTTTTTAACAAATGGATGTAATTTTTTTTCAATCGAGTCCCAGTGATTCAGAAAAGACCTTATTTATTAGGAGACTTTATCAGGCAACAATAGTTGCTCATTGTTCAAATAAATTTGATAAACAATTATAGATTTTCGTCAATTTTCAATCAGCAGATTTCTTTATTGCATCGGAAAAATTTTCTAATTACTTGGCAAAATGTTTCCTTGATGATACCTTATTAAGCAACAATAATTGTTTATTTAATAAACAATTTTATAAAGAACTTCAGAACAGAAAATTCATGTTTTTTTTTACGAATCGACTACCAATGACTCATAAAACACTTTATTTATCGATATAATATTTCAGGCGACAATATTTGTTCATTGTTTAAATAAATTTGATAAACAAGGCAGATTTCCGTAAATTTTCAACCCGAAAATTTCTATTTTGCAACGAAATCAATTTTAAATTTAAATTTAAATGAATATCGTTTTATTATTAAATTTATTAAAATTGAAGTAAATTAATTTTTCTTTGGTTGAAAATTAGTGTTTTTATTGTAAATTAATTTTTTAACAAAAAATTTATCTACATTTTTTGTCGAGATTTTTTTTATAGGCATTTAATCTTTTTTGGTAGAAAATTCATTTCTTTGGTTGAAAATTAACCTATTTCGTTGAAAATTTATTTTATTTGCTTAAAAACTTATTTCTCAAACTGAAAATTAAACTATTCTATTTTTTGTTGAAAATTGGTCTCTTTTTATTTAAAAATTCATCTATTTTGTTCAAAAATGGTATTTTCAGTAGAAAATTAACCTTTTTCGATGAAAATTCCATGAAAAATTAAAATATTTGGTTGAAAATTAATTTTTTTTTAACTAAAAATTTAACTATTACTTTTGTCGTCGTTTTTTTTTTTTTTTTTATTTATTTAATCTTTTTTGACCACCCATCTCACGGTTGTGAGACGTGGCCATGAATGGGATTTACCGCGGTCCTACTGGGAGCCGATGTCATTTGTAAGATGACAGTTGCTCCCAGTGGGACCCTGCGGTGGTTGTTAACCTTAGGTTTTAATTATATATTATCTTGAATTCTTTTGAATTTTCTTGATAAACATTAAATTTGATGGATCATTTTTGGATTTCTAATTTTATTTGAATCACCCTGAAGACCTTCAAATTCAGTTTGAATTTTTTAGAAATTTCATCTCATTCTCTTGAATTCTTTAAAAAGTATACTAATTCCACTGAAATTAATGGAATATTTTGGATTTTTAAAATATTTTTCGGTTTTTTTTTTTTAATTCACAGAAAATTATTGTCAACTAACTTTGAATATTTAGACATATTGGAAAATATTTTTGCAGCCTATTGAATTTCTCTCATTTCATTCTTTTCGTTTTTTTTCTCTCAACTCCCTCGAATATATGAAACAAAAATTTATTCCATTTTTTAAAACTTACAAGGTACCTTTGGTAAGACGTCGACTACATTTGCAAATATTTCATAACAGATTTCCTGAAATTTAAATATCTCACAAGGCCAAACTCGAAGCATATATGATAATTCATGAGATAAGACATATAGTATATATTATATATTATAGGATACAATAAAGCGTCAGACTAATCATCAGTTACACTCTCAGCAAAATTCTTGTTTAAAAGAGTAATCAATTCTTAATCAGTTACAAAAATGGAAATCTTTTCTACTCTGGTCCTATCATTGGGGGCTATTCTTAATTTTATTGGTAAATATGATAATATTATATATATATTTTCAACAAATGTTAAGGGTTTTCGCAAATAGGAATTTTGTAGACCGTAATCCGGATTCTATCCTAATTTAAGTCCGTGGAAATGCTTATAGATTTTTTGAAATATTATGAAATCCTTCAAAATAATTCAAAAGCAGGCTCAAGACTCTGTTCTCCCTTGAAATATCGACAATTATGTGAAATCCTTCAAAATCTCTTGAAATTCGTTGAAATTTATTAAAATCTCTCCAATTTTTTTGAATCCAGAAATATAATGTGTGGGTAAAAAAACGGTATTCGAAAAGTGTGCTATTTGAAAAGGAATTTGTCGAGATAAAATACTAAGTGTTTGTATAGCAGATTGACAATGATAAGAAAAATATACTTCATTTTTTTCATCTTAATAACATGAAAATTCTTTAAATTCAATTTGATACTTTTTTTTTAAATTTGACCTTAAGCCTAGCCTATTGAGGCGACTGGTGTACAATTTCTCTTTAGTGCTCGGGTGTTCAAGGTTAGGAAGATCTGAAAGAAATGTTATGTATAGGCTTGTGGGTCAGTGCTCAAAGCTAGATAGACCTGAAAAGGGAATGGATTTTGTAGTGAAACGTAAGAATTATACTGATGGAAGCTCTCCAATTTTGATAAGGTTTTCATTATTCGCCTGATTATCACAAGTGTCATTTAAAGGCCTAGGCATGCATCTGGATAGAAACCATGGGGCACCGTATTTGTAGAGGTACTGCACTTGTGCTGATAATGCGTAAGAGGAACACGATTCAACTTATTATTGCTATGGTAACAGGTTGTCGCGTCATGTCCCTCTTAAGCGTCCTGGCACAAGCGCAGTACGTTTACAAGTCAAATTTGGAATCACTAGTAGTTGCGTAGCACTGGTCAAGAAGTGAATTTTCGCGGACAAATAGATTCATAGGATACATTTCTTAACCACTTGAAGATTGATTTTTTTTAATTACTCTGCATTAAATGGCTCAGAAATTTAACAATCTTTTTGCAAATGCGATGACTCTGTTTCTTGTTGCAGAGTCAAGTTTACAGTTTGAGTGTCTGCCTAATGGCGCACCTATTCCTGGTGTTCCTCGTGCTGAGGCTCCTCATTTTCCTATAAGATCTAGCTCCAGGTCTCCTTCCGCCGGAAATCCTCCTCGCGGGTTTTCTCCCACAGAGTTCGATCCTGCTGGCTTTCAACATGCTAGACTTCCTCCTGCCGAGTATGATCCTGCATGGTTTCCTCCTTCCGAGTTTGATCTGGTAACATCTCATCCTGCCGAGTTCCCTTTTGACGAGTCTCATTATGCCAGACCTTCTTCTCCAGCTAGGTCTTCTTCTCCAAGGCCTTCACCTCCCACCAGGTGCATGTCTCCACCAACTATCCTTCCTTCATCCAACGGACATGGAAGTAGTCTTGATAAGCTTCCATTTATTCGGCTAACCTCCAAAAGGAATCCACGCCGGATATTCAAACTTCAGAGATACAATTTTCGTGACAATAAAAAACTCAAAGTGAGAACAGCCCAGAATGTCTTTACACCTATGACGAGCCAAGAACAAATTGTCATATCAACATCCGATGGTGACGCTTTTGCAATATTGGAGAGCGCTAACGTTCTTGCTGGAATTTATATATCATATCGTAATAGGCGGGCAAAAATCAACATTAAAAGCGGTAAAATCACCTTATTGACCGAAGAAGAAATCGATGAAACTCCAGTAGGTTCTAGTCGACCCATCAAATCATATTTTCGAGTGAAGCTTATAAAGGAGAAAAATCGTGATTCTTAACACTATTATTTCAATAAAAAAACATACAAATAACATATAAAATTGTTTAAGGATTGAAAACGGATCCAAATGGTTAATGTAACTTTTAATTAGAAATGATGATGAAAGCGCAATGTACTGTATCATGGTTCTCAAGGCTTTAATCTTTTTCAATGCCTGGATCAGAATTTTTCAAAATAAAACGAAATATTTATACGAAAATATTTTAAGCGCACGATTATCATAGGATTGCTATAATTTCACAGCATCAATTCTCGTAGATAGATGAGACGATTTGTAAAAGAAACTCATTTCCGTTACCGTTGCATCATGCAAAAAGTAACTATGTATCGTTATCCTTACCACGTATCGTAGCGCGTCTGACACAAAAGGTAATATCAATCCAACAAGTCAAACAATAAATACGCACTGTAGAAATTGCGCTTAAAAAAACTTACTATTGACAGCTTTAATTCATAAACAAGATAGAAACGGAATCGTACACGAAGCTAGGGCACTTTTAAGTGATAGCTAATAACCGAACATGATGAATCGCAAATTTTTCAAAAGGCTCAACTTGCCTATAAATCAGTCTGATAGTTAGGTAGGTGGTACAGGAAAGACTATTGTACTAATACCCGAATGGAGAGTCATTACAATAAAATCATAGGTCAACTTCTTTTCCACCAAACTTTTCTTATTCATCCTAGGTGATAATAAAAACAATGTTTTGTTATCAACTTTTGATGCTAGCTGCATAAAGATTCTGAATAATGTAAGGCTCGCGGATCATAATTTTTTTAATTCCAGGAACATTAAAATTCTATTATGTGCTTGAATTTTTTGGCATATTATTGGTCCGAACCAAATAAGTACAATTATAAATCAACCTATCATTGGCCAGGCAAAACTCGGTTGGATAATAGTAGGAACATGACTAGCTGTCAATGAACAAAAAAAATCAAACGTTCTTCTGTGGACTAGTACGAGATATCAATTTAAAGGAGCAATTAGAAAGATTTGGGAAAATAGAAAAATATTAAGAAAGTCATCCATTATCGAAAGAAGAGCTTGCCTGCGGAAACTGTCTCCAGGATACATACAAAAGAGATGTGAATGGTCAATTTGAAGTAGAATTGCCATTTCAGGAAAACCGATCAATGCTTGGTGAATTAAGACAGACAACTTTAAAGCGGTTATACTCAATAGAATGGAAATTTGCCAACGTTTCTAATTTGACCGAATATATAAAATTCCAAAAGGAATACCAAAAGTTACAGCATATGACAGAAATCACCACCAGTAAATATATCCTAAAAAGAAACTATTTACTACATCACGCAGTCGGAAAAACTCTCGAACAGCAACTGAAGTGCAAGAAGTAGTAAACGTTACACGCAAAACATCATCAGGAAAATCTCTCAATGATTTACTGATGATTGGACCTGTAATTCAAAGAGATCAAGTTGATATCACAATTCGATTTAGGCAAAATCTATTCGCAATAACGAAAGAAATTGAAAAAATGTACTCCCATATCAAAATTCAGGAACATCAAGGTTCATATCAAAATACACCAAATACGACCAAGAGGAGAAAGGCTGGGCCAAGAGGTGGTGAGGGCCGACTGAAATTTTGCCTCTAAGGTCGCTGCTTACAAGAAGGTGGAATGGGCCGTGGGGTTCTTCTGTCCTCTTACATCACGAGTCGCGGATGGAATTTATCCATCGCTTGTACAAAAAGGTATAGATTTGGTCGTACCTTTGACGAAATTATTCAGGGCAAGCATAGCGCTTAAATCCGTGCAATAGGAATGGAAGGATGGCAGAATGGCCTTCGTACCCAAACCTGGGAGGAAGGGTTACACTACTGCAAAATATTTTCGACCAATCAGCCTAACGTCTTTTAACCTGAAGACGTTGAAGAGGCTGGCCAATAGATACATTAGGGATGAGGTGCTCTTGGCCTCTACGCGGCATAGAGGGCAGCATGCTTTTCGAGCAGGCTGCTCGGTTGAAACTGCGCTTCATGCTGTTGTGACCAACTTGGAGCAGCAGTTGGAACAAGAGGGGTAATCCTAGATAACAAGCTGAACTAAGCAAAGAACCTCTAGGCCCGATGCAGGAAGTTTCTCACGCCTTTTTGGATGCGCAGGAGAGCCTTTGGGTTGACGTGGGGTCTAGGGCCTAAAATTCTTGCATGGCTTCTCGCTGCTTTTCTAAAACCCAGGTTCCTACATGCGGCCGTGATCTGGTGGCCACAGGCGGAACTCAAAACAATGCAGGACAGGCTGCGAAGGTCACGAACTCTAGCATTTAGGGGTTTGACTAGAGCAATGAGGACTACGCCGACAGCGGCGATAGGTTTCATGCTCTGTGAAGAACCCCTACATGTTGCAATTAGCGCTAGAACGGCACACGCGATAGGCCACGTGACAAGAGCCAATAGATGGACTCGGGGGACTAGGCACACTAGGCTACCGAGTGATTTTAGTGCATTGCTGATTCTACAGATGACGCAAGATAAATAACAAAACGCTTCAACTTTGCCAAAGCTTTTCGTATCTGCATCCCAAGGGTTAGGACCAGGAATTTATGACAGCAAAAGAGGAAAAGGGATAGGTGTACCACTTGATCAACATGCTACTGTCTTGCAGGCGGCGCACCTGGCCGTCCTTCTCTGTACTTAAACAGAGTTTCGACAGCCAAATGACAGTAACTGCAATAGGGAAACCAGACATAACATCAGAAATGGTTTGACAATGCAAAAAGGCATTAAACCAACTTGCAGAAAAAAACAATGTGGCTCTCATGTGGGTCCCTGGTCACACAGGGTTCAAGGGTAATGAATGGGTGGACCAGTTTTGCAAAAGGCGGCACAGCAAGTGAATACATAGGACTAGAACCGGTACTAGGAATAGTGTCTTGCTGTATCGGTTTAGCCATTAAAAGCTGGAACCGAAAAAAACACCGGGAATACTTGGAGCAGATCCAGGGTTGCCGTCAGGCAAAATCCATCCTGGGTTATACACATAGGATGGACAGAGCCAGGGCAATCCTGGGTTCACCCAAAAAAGATATAAGGACTGTCGTTTTAGTACGTTGTTTAAAGATTGAGCTAAAGTCTTACCTGTTATTGGAAAATTATCTATATCTTTATATCTTATTTGATTATGTACTTGTTATTCCTTTTTGAATTATAGTAATAATAATTTAGTGTACTATCGGGCTTTATAAAAACCATGAAAGGTTGAAAATAAAAAGTATGATTTCTATATATTGCAAAATTTTAATAAGCTAATCAGTTTTCGAGGTTTAAAATATTTATTCAATACATTCATCTTCTTGATGAATCGATTGACCTGAACCCTTCACTATCATAACAATAGAACCGTTTTTGTTATAAAACAATTTCTAATCAAGTTGAGAAAGAAATAATTTCTTTCATTATCAGTATTAAAGAAAGAGAAAATCATCAATTAAACTAAAGAAATTTAGGTGTCTGTTAGACTAACCTGAAAAGCTTGGATTTTAATAACCTTGTTGATTGTACTGACAATTATTCAATTGACTCTTTTTTATATGTATCTTTATAATTTTTATTTATTATGCATATTTAAGAAAACAATAAACATTTTTTACGGAAAAAAATATTTCACTGGCTCTTGAAATTAGAAAATTATTGAGCTCATGAAGATGGCTCCGTAAAAGACGGCGTCCATGCTATTATGGTTTGAAACCCTTAATATGAGATTATTTATAAGTAGGGCAAGAAATGATAGTAAAGGGTAGGATGTGATAGAATAGGACAGGAAAAGATAGCATAGCGTACACTTCAGTATAATAGGGCATTATATGATAGGATAATATAGTGTATAATAGGATCATATGTGACCCTCCGCGAAGAAAGGGACCTCATGCGGAAAAAATCAATTTTTAGTTGCTTCCTACTATCGATAGTTTTCTATTCGCTTTTTCATAAAAAAAATTATTTCTATATCTGAAGAATTCGAATTGTCATTCAACTGCATAGTGAGGGTCTCTAATAAAATTCCTGTGTTAGAGCGCCTCTTCAATCGCTTTTCCTGTAAAACGAAGCGACTGCGCGTTCGGTCTCTTTCTTTGCGTACGGTCACATGTATGATAGGGTATGATTGAATAGAACGTGAACGGATACGATCAAATTGACTCAATTACAATAAAATATAATGAAACAAGATAGTATAGATCCTAATATCAAGAAATGTATTACTTTTGAATTGTGGGAGTATTCAACAAACAGTCAGGCTATCTAGTGACCGCAAGAAAGCCGGGAATCAATCAGGAATACACATTCGAACCGAGAATCTCAGTTCAAGTTCAAGCGTTCCTATTATTTGTGCATGCATAGACACCCGCAGTTCTATTGTTGTACTATAATTTTGGATACGAAAATTCCATATAGGTTTGATTTGTCTTGTCTCACGTAGCTGAGAAACATTTTATCCTCTGTTTGTTGTTGCAGAGTTGTGTTTTGAGCCTTCACGTAATAGAGCACCTATTTACCTAAATCGTTCTCCGGTCAGCTCTTTATCTCCTCCCACGAGGTCCAGGTCTAGGTCTCCTTCTGCAGCATTTTCTCCGGTCAGACCATGTCCTCCAGACAGCGCTACTTCTTCAGGGCCACATCCTCCTGCCAGGTGCGTGGTTCCACCTACCAGGCTTATTACTAATGACAAATAGGGATATGGACTTGGACATCTTGAATTTATTCGAGTTACTTCCTGAAGAAATGCGCGCCAGATATTCGAACTTCGAAGGTACACTTTTCCTGGCAATACACCAATTAAATTGGTGAAAGGAAAGAATATCGGCCTAAATATTCCAAATCAAGCACACATTGTATTGTTGGACTGTATATGTATTCCGATCGAATTATCCGATATGAGCGGGTGAAAATAAATATTGACAGCGTTAGGCCTACCTTTTTGATCACAAACAAACATATCGTACAAACTGCAGTCCTCGATACTACTAACTCAATTTTCAAAATAATGTGAATTGAATTTCGTTAAATTATGAATATTTATGACTTTTTCTGCAGGTTTTTCTACCAAGGTGTTTTCAGCGCTTCCATAATTGTTAAAATTCAATCTAAATCGATTCAGATTATTATGTACCACTTATTCATTCACCTTACTCACATTAATGCTTCTATGTTAGTGAATTGGTTGTCTCACGAATTGTTCTATACTGTGTATGTGACAGTTTATTAGTATACGTAATTTTAACATCGTATCAAATTGTCTACATCATCAAACTGGCCGCTGGCATGAAAATTATGTATCAATTCACAGTACCACGAACGAAATTTTAAAAAATTTCAAGTTAGACAAAAATGATGCAGAAAATTGACAGCTATACATAAGGTTGTAAATGTAGTTGCGAATCTGTTTCCAGATAAAGATTATTCGACGTCGGATAAATGTGCTTGTAAATTGTTTTCAACGTTTTCATTGTAAGGAAAATCTGTGAAGTTCACTGTGTGATTTTCGAGTGATTATTCAATTTTTATGACTAAGTTTCAATCGCTAGCCAACGTTAATCAAATTAAATATCTGTTGTCATTTCAACACAGGCGAAAACCGGGTTAGGCCGTAAATATCGGCACGTAACTTGAGTGATTCTCTGGTAAAAACCAGGTTTGAAGAAGGTCTATTCACCAACCGAACAGTTATTCCTCGCCTTTTCCCGTTTCCCTGTTCCAGTTGCCGCCCTGAAATGAATACGTTTATGGGATTCACAATTTCGAAGCGAAAATATGTGAAATTCAACATTTGAATATTTTTGTATAAAGCAGACTAAATATAGAAGCCCCTTCATAAATCGGAATATTTTACTCGTTTCGGAAAGTTGTAAGATTCCGGTGAAGAGAATTATTGCCCCGTTTAGGAATTCTCTCTGAGTTGTTTATAAGTCTCCTGAAAAAAGTTTTATAGTATTTACAGAAAATTAAATCCGTCAATATTACCGAATTTATTGAATATTCATTAGAGAATTTAACCATTTCTAATTCATGACTCATTAACAGAACTTTTTAAAAAAAATTTTAAAGTTCAATCGCAAGATTTCAATTTTGGAATTAATATTAGAATGTCATTCTTTCAGTTTTCCAGTCTTGAATGTTTCCAATTAGAAATCATTCATTTTCTACTTTTTTTTAGATTAATTTAATGTTGAAGATTTTAAATGTTAAATTTTTTTTTTTTTGAAGCTTACTGCTCAAAAGCTTCTTTATATTCTTATTTGTATTCGATTCAAATTTTTTTGTTAATTTAGGGGAACTGAAATTATAAGATTTTTTCTTTGCTCATTTATAATTTTTGATCCCGTAAACTAAATGTAATTCGTATCGCTTCAAATCAATAGAAATAGTTGTAGGATATGAATAATAATTGATCAACTAATCGACCCTTTTAGAAACATATTAATAATTTTGGTATTTTATGAGCAATATATCCCTACCAATCAACTCTTCCACTTTAGAATGTATTTATAATCATAAATTATAAGTGTTTCTTAAATTTTATCAACAAGGACCACGGCTATTCTGATAAACCCATCTGATGATCAATACCACAAAATTAGTTGATTTGCGCAGAAAAAAAATAGTTTTTTCACTAGAAATCTCTGCGATGAAGTGATTTAAAATTCCTCAAAATTCCAGAAATTCCTTAAAATCTCTGGAAATCTTTAAACCTCTTCAAAGACTTTCCTTTGGAAATGATTCAAATTCATTAAAATGAGTTGAAATCCAATGAAATACCTTAAATATCTAAATTCTATTGAATTTATTGATTAAAGTTTTCTAAAAACCCGTCAAAATCACTATAAGCCCTTAAGATCCCTTACAATATTAAAAAATCAAATGAATCCTTATTTTTAAAGGTTCTCTTGAAATCCTTCAAAAATTGTACTCAATTCTCTCAAAAAAATTTTCAAATCCCTTGAGAAACCTTTAAATCTTCCCCGTGGAAATCATAAAAATATATTAAAATAAATTAAAATCGTTTAAAACCATTAAAATATAAATTACCATAAACTTATTCATTAATGAACTATAAAAAAAGTTCAAATCCATAGAAATCCCTCGAAATCTTTAAAATCGCTAAAAATCCCTTCAAATTTTAAATATTACGTCGAAAACGAACTACTTGGATGGAAATTATCACTTTTTGTATGAAAATTTAACCATTTAGTTAAAAATTCACGTATTTTGTTGAAAATTCAAATATTTTGGTAGAAAGTCCCAATTCTGTTTAAAATTACCTGTTTTGTTGAAAATTCGTGCTCTTGGCTTCGAAATATTTTTTTTCCGGTAAACAAAATTTATAATTTTTTTGGTAAAACTACAAATGTTTGGTTAAAAAATGTAAGTGAAAAATCTTTCTTCAACTAAAACCTATTTTTTTTAATTAAGTTTTTATGAATTGTCATTTTAGTTGTTTCGGTTATTAAACTATAAAACAGAAGAAATAAACAAAGTAACTTTTTAGGCAATTTGAAGTTACTTTATCTAGTAAGTGTAACTAGTCTCGTTTTTCCGCTAAGTAACGTAAATGTAACTGGTTACTGAAGAAAAAGTAACTCACACAACAATTATGTTTATAATTGATTTGAAGCCAATTGGATCGTTGAAAATTTTTATTATTCTTAAATTTGTTTAAGCAATCTGAAGGCAATATCTTAAAATCGTAGACAGACTAGGTCATGTTTAGAATTTCACAATATGACCTTCGTCTTCTTTCAACAGAGTTGATAATGATACACCATCGTATTTTTATAAATTTTTCTATTTTTCACATTATCCATTTTCATAACCTCTTTCTGATTATTATTATTATATACATTTCTAAGTAAGTAAATATATTTTTATCCAGCAATTAATTGGTTTCCACTATCGTATTCGGAAATATCTCAACTTATTGAATCAATAATTTTTTACTTACCTTTGCTAGTTCACTTTTCTCGAATGGAATCTGTGAAATTTCACAAGTAATTATTTGTATTTTACCAATTTTGATTTAGAGAGGTAATTAATTGTATTTTTCAATGATTGAATGAGAGGTCTCCAACAAATAGTAAAGGCATTAACTGCCAACGAAGCAGGATCTTTTATCCGGGAAACGTAATTATTGCATTTTGTATTAATTCCAGATGCAAATAAGTTAATTTCCGGACTACCAAATGTCTTTACAATTTCGCGAAAAGCTGATTCAGAAAATTCAATCCCCGTTTCTGTATCCAATCTCCTAGACTCAAAATCCGCTTCTGCGTTGTCTTTGGAAGAAACATAAGAAGCAAGAAAGTGGTGTTATTAATCATTAGGAGAACACTACAGATCCTGAGGTCTTTGGCAAAGCATTACAGACCAAAGAAAGCTGATGCGAGATTGAAATAGTAGATATTCTGTGATTTTTTAATCATGTTGCCACATGAAACTTTCCAACCTGTGAGAGAGGTGTCTGAAAAATGGTAATTGTAAAATCATGAGCAGAAATGCTTGAAACTTTATGTGAAGTGCTCTTTTCCTACCAAGAAAAATCCGCCTGTAATTCTTCACTCAATGTCATACTTGCTTCATAATCATCATAAGACTTTAACAAGACTTAATACTTTTCTCTTTCAAAACTTGTTATATGAGCCCAGCCGTACTGAATGGCTAGGCAACAAGATACCGATGAGCTAATAAGTTGTGCGACATTTTCAATCATACAATTTTTCAGTTTTTGGAAAGTGATTATCTGATCACGAATCCTGTTTATCTTTTAAGATGGTAAATCTAAATTTATTTTCTGAGAATTCAGAATAAACCCAGAAAAAACCAAAAACATCAGAAGGAACCGTATCAGATTTTTCATAATTTACAAAAAGAGTGTTATCAAAAGATAACTTCAAATATTTCCGAAAATTTTTTTCAGTGAAAACCATTCAATAAGCGTCTTCAAGATCAAATTTTCCCATAAAAAAATTTATACTTACAGGCTACTCTATAATCTTCAAGCTTGAAGTGATCAGTATCAATGAAGCGATTAAATTGTTTAAGATTGAGAATCGATCAATTTGTCCCATCTGCTTTTAGGAACTAAGGAAGTATCCAAAAACAACTGATCTGCTAGTGGCAAATATTTGCTGAAAACTCCTTTTAGTATTAGTTCTCTCAGTATTAGTTCTTGTGATGACTGAGTCTTTCTTGGCTGATTTGTAGCTTGCAAAAAAAAGCTTTTGCTTTATGCTTTCATTCCAATGCTTCCTCCTGAGAACGGTTGATTGTAGCGAGAATGAGATTTCGCCTAACAAAGATAGGCAGGCAAAAATTTTCTTTCGTTTCTCAACTGAGCGTTCATCTCTCTTTAAACGTATTTCGCCTAATGATATTCTAATATCTGCCTTGAGTTTAGGTGGAGCAAGCAAAATACAATTTTTCGATCGGGCATGATCCCTAGTCAACTGTTCTTTCTCGTCTTTAGAAAGACCCTTTTCTGAATACCCTCAAGCTGAACTGCGATGCTATTTGGAATAGCTGGAGCTACAATTATATCGTCTGCTACTCTTCTGCCAATTGGTTAAGAAATTTCCAAACCTAGATCTTCCACGACTCCCATATCACTCGGGCTACACGAAATTATTTTCTGAAGGTCCGAGGCTGATGAACCTTCATGATGAATATCGACAATATCTACATGTCTGAAATTAGTTTCTCATTATCGAATTATGAAGCAGAGTTGATAATTTTCAAATAAATAGACGCAATTTCTAATACATTTCGTATATTTGTTTCTTTGTACAGTAAAATTTGTCATCTAGAGTTGGATTGAAATATATTCTGAACGCAGGTAATTGACTTGTTAACCATCGTCAATAATATTATACAATCTTGGAGCGATGTAACGTTTCTCACACTACTTAGCAATGTATATATGTTTGATGTGTACATTTTGTAGCCCTATTATTGGTCATTCGACTGTTGGGCTTATGTTTCCCCAAATAAATAAATAAATGAATATATTAGTGGTTGACTTGGAAACAATCTATTAGGATTATTAAATTTTCCAAATAGGAAAAGAAATAATAGAAAAAAAAAACACATTTTTCAAAATTGCTAATATTTCAAAAACATCCATAGTGTGTGTGTGTGTGTGTATGTGTATGTGTGTGGATGCGTGTGGATATGTGAATTTCACACTTTTTTGTGAACACGATAACTTGAAAACGGTTGCAGTGAAATTGATGAAATTCGGAGAGCTTATTTTCACCATTAATATCTTGAAACTGACCATAGGGCTTCTAAAAGTATTTATTGAATTTTATTTTAGGGCTTTCTAATATTTTTAAAATTGTTTTTCTATATTAAAACTTTTTTCAATAACATATGTAGTAATGGAAAAAGTTGAATGCATTATGAATTAAAATTCAAAGTTAATGCATGAATATGAAATATTCCTTGGTTCGAGACGAATCGATTGGCCTATAATATTTATACATTTTAATAAATAGTAGGGAAGTTATGGTCCTTTATATTATATTAAAAACCGATTTTTATAGTAAAAATTTTCTCATTCTCATAATTTAAAGTCGATTCGAGAATAGAATAGATGTGTTGATTCGAGATGAATCGATTGACCTATAATATTGATACATTTTATTGAAGAGTACGGAAGCTATGGTAATGCATAACATTTGAAAAAACGGTTTTTTATAATAAAACTTTTTTCTTTTATATAATTCAAAATTGATGCAAGAACGAAAAATATTCCTTGATTCAAGATAAACTGATTGACCTATAATATTAATACACTTCACTGAAAAGTAAAGAAGCTATATGCTCATTTATAATATTTCCAACATGTGTTTTAAAGAGAAAAACTTTTTTCGTCAACATAATTCAAAGTTGATGCATGAATGGAAAAGATTTTTTGATTATTATGGAAAGGGGATAGGTTGCGATAAAAATTCCCCCTTCTCTTTTCGAGCTCGAAAATTACCATTTCGAATGCAAAATTTGATTTTTCTGATTTGTCATTGCGGAAAGGAGGGAGTTTTGGAAATATAATTTTAATTTGTTAATTTTTTCATGCTCTGATTTCTGTTGTATAAAATTATTTGTGAGAAAGTAGATTTTAATTCGATCTTAAATCAATTTTTAAATAAATACTCTAAACAATATTCGTTCCAATCAGCAGTGTTGCTTATAATACTTATGAGAGTTTTACTAATTAAAGGCGAAACAACATTTCTTACATTAATTCATCGAAGTAATCCTTTTTGATTTGAATATTGTTACTAAGGATGTTCTTAAAATATTGAAAATTTTGAAAAATGTGTTTTTCATCATTGCTTCTTCTATTCAAAAAATGTAATAATCTGAATAGATTGGTTCAGAATCAACAGCACTAGCTTCAGATCTTGGCACTATGATCTATTTTCCTAAATTGTCATAGTTTGCTGTCATCAATTTTACATTTCTTCTGCTTTCTCAAAGTTTTCTCTATATCACATATGGTGTATCAAACAATTATATTTCAAAATGGCATCTTGGTACTTATCCTAAAATAAGGTTGCCAGAAAGATGTATATAATAAATTAAAATATCGGCCTGATACTTATCAGTATACTTGTCAGACTTGTTTTGTTCCACGATGATGTAAGGCGACGTTTGGTTTAACTAATTTAAAAATTCTTTAACCATCGGATAGAAAACATCAATGTTTGTATCGATGGATCGAAAGTAAAACATCGATGCAAAAAAATCGATCATCGCAAGGAAAACATCGATAGTTCCGATATTTCCACATCGATGTTGCAACACTAACTCTCCATATCTCGGGAGCAAGCTTTTATTACTTTTTTGAATTGAAAAATAGAATCTTCGTCGCTATCCAAAGATGTTTTTCAAAGCCCATGAAATTCGAAGCTCCAAATTCTTGAATGATTAACTCGGAATTGGCTACATCTTTCTAATCAAACTCATTTTCTCCCAATTTAGTAACACAACATCTCGGAGGTGAGTTTTTATTTTTTCTTTAAACTGAAAATTGCACTTTTTATCGTGATCTGCAACCGTGCCAGTTCGAATTTTTGGTCTCCCTCACTTTGAGATTGTAAACTTTAACAGTCTATTCCTCGGAAGTGGATTTTTTTTTCATTCTTTTTTGGCCTTAAATCAGAATCACTTCAGCTCAAGAGTAAACTTTTGTTTTATTTTTAAATGGTGAGTTAGTTTTTACAAAATGTCATTTCGATCTCCTGAAAAATTCCGATTTTGTTGCTTATCTAGTTCTGTACTTCAATTAAGGGCAATATTTCAAAAAATCGTTATTGCACTTGCATAGAGTAGTTTTTGAGGATTCAGGGGGGTTGAAATAAAAAATTAATTATGGATTTGTATTCTTTGAAGAGATTTTATGAGATCATGAACGTATGGCCTATACTTCATTATACATTTTCACTTTTTCAACAGAATTTACACAAATGTGTTTTCCCCCATGTTATTTTCATGGGAAACTGCAGGGCTAATATTAAAAAAAAAACATCTATTCACTTTCTTGGAGAACCTAAACAAATCGGAGATGCCAAAAAAAAACTTTGGAACTTTTTTTTTGGGCCACTCTTACCGAGTACATCTACTATTTATTCATGTTTTGGATCAACTTCCTCGGTTCTGTTTTTAAATTTGAATAAAAAATTTTCTACTTCTGAAAAGTTTTTGTCTATTTTCTTAGGGATTATGGTTTATCTAGGCACTTGCGTGTAATGCAACCTCAACCAGATGCACTTTGAGCTATAAATATGCAGATTCTATTTCTATCCCCGGTGTTTACAAGTTCGTTGCTGCAGTTAACGGAAGTGCGATGAATCATTTAGAAGACGAGGAGTTCGGATCCGGCCGCAATTTGAGCTTTACGGATATCGAGGGATTAATATAGATATGTACAGAGATGATGAATAATTGTCATTTGATCCCCGATGCAATTGAGCATCGGGATGTCATGAATAAATTAGGGATTCCGTAAAGACAGAAAAAACGTTGGGGAGAGTGGTACACACTGGATCAAGCACACACTGGGTGCAAGTACACACTGGATAATGCGAATTTTTTTATCTTAGGAATGAGATAATAAATTCTAATAGTTGTTTTTACAAGAAATAACTTGATTATAATTCTTGGAACGTTGGGGAGAGTGGTGCACACTGGATCAAGCATACTCTAGGTACAAGTACACACTGGATAATGCGACTTTTTTATTTTCGGAATGAGATAATAAATTCTAATAGTTTTTTTTTACAAGAAATAACTTGATTATAATTCTTGTAAAAAGTTGTTATAGTGAATCAATATCATTTCTATTGTGATAAATCAGGAATTCCACAAAGAGAGAAAGAATGTTGGGGAGAGTGGTACACACTGAATCAACCATACCCTAGGTACAAGTACACACTGGATAATGCGACTTTTTTATTTTCGGAATGAGATAATAAATTCTAATAGTTTTTTTCACAAGTAATAACTTGATTATAATTCTTGTGAAAAGTTATTGTAGTGCATTAATATCATTTCTATTATGAAACAATACACACAGGGTGTCTAGCATCCTGAAAAATCTTGAAAACCTGGGAAAGTCCTTGATTTTTTTCTCACCTGGAAAATTCCTGGAATTTTGTTCATAGACCTGGAATTTTTATTTCCTTGAAGAAAAAATAGGTATGACTGAGTTATTCCATACTCTTTGTACAGTGTGGCCGTGGGTCAGAGAAAAAATCAGGGAAAAGTCAGGAAATTTTATTTGACTCTTAAAGTCACGGATTTTGAAAGAAAAAATCTTGCAAAAGTGATGGAATTTCAATAAGAGGTATTTCAACTGGCAAGGATAATAAATTTAAAAAATTTTAATTTTAATTTGAAACTTTTTAATTTGAATTTGAAATTGTTTTTTTCATTTATAAAAGATTCTATGTTGGAAACATAACAAGATTAGGATTGTTGTATTATAATTTAAATGGTCAGGGAAAATGAAAAATTGGTCAGAATAAAGATAGAGAATTTTGAAAATGATGCTTGAGGCTACCCTGATATAATGTTCTTGAACTAATATTTTTTGGTAGAAAGTTCTATTATTTGTGTAAAGGTTGAACCAATTTATTAAAAAATTATTTTTTGTTGTTGTTGAAAATTCAAAATTTCAGTTAAAAATTAATTCTTTTTGCTGAAAATTAATTTTTTGAATTGAAAATTGAACTATTCCAGTTGAAGAATATCTATTTTTGTTAAAAATACATTTCGTTCGTTGAAAGTTTAACTACTTAATTAAAAGCTTTTTTTATTTGTTGACAAATTATTTTTTTAAGTTGAAAATGTGACTATTCCGTTTTTGATAGAAAATTCATTTTTTTAAATTGAAAATTCAACTATGTACTCAGGTTCAATGACTTTGTTAAAAATTCACTTTTTTGTTTGAAAATTCATCTCTTGGTTTCAAAATAGAACCCTTTTATTGAAAACTCGTTTTCTTTTTGTTAAAATTATTATTTATTTTAAATTCACCTATTCCACTTGAAGTACTTCGTTGAAACTGATTCGTTTTATTAAATTCATTTTTCATCAAAAAATGTAACTTCTCCATTTTTGGATGGAAATTTATTTTTTAAATCGAAAATTCACATACTTGCGTAAAAGTTGAACCAATTTGTTAAAAATTAATTTTTTGTTCGGAGATTCATCTCTCCGGTTGAAAATTAAATTATTTTATTGAAAATTCGTTGTTTTTTATTAAGAATTAATTTTTTACCTGAAAATGTAACTTCAATTTTTTTTTGAAAATTGGTCTCTCTGATTGAAAATTTGTCTTGTTTGGTTGAAAATTTAATTGTTTTGTTGAACATTTGTCTATTTAGACAAAAAATTCGTCCTTTCAGATTGAAAATTCACCTTTTTTGTTAAAAATTAAGCTGTCTTCTAAAAAAATAAATTATTTCATTGGAAATGCAACTGTTTTTGGTTCAGATTAATCTTTTTTGTTTCAAATTCGATCATTTGGTTGAAAATTCAGCTTTGTAAGTTGAAAATTCAACAATTTGGTTACGAATTTAATTATTTTATTCGAAATTAAATTTTAATCAGCTTAAAAAAAGATAACTCAGTCAAATTTCCACCAATTATAATTTTTAAGAAATTGTTGTTAAAGCCTTTCAACCAAAAAAGATTTGTCAGTCCAGAAAGAACAAAAATTTCAATAAAATTTTAATTTCAAGGGAAAAATAATTTTCAATAGAAAGTAAAAATTTTGAATAAGTATTTAGTTTTCAATATTTTCTAAGGTTATATAAATATAATTTTTCTAGGTTTCTTGAGATATATCAGAGCTTTTAAGGTTTCATATATGTCGGCAAAGTATATAGAAAATTTGTTAAATTTTTTTCGTATTTTACAGGATTTTACAAAATGTTGGGAGAAATTTGAGTCACTTTAAACGATATTTAAGACCTGTAGAAATTTAGATGAAATTTTAAAACATTTTATAAATTTCGGAAATGTTTCAGTTTATAAATATTTTTAATCTCTTCAAAATTTCTAAAATTTCTGAATGTCTTTTAAACTGACTGGAGTTATTTTGGAAATTTCCTTGAAATCTCCCAGATTTTTTTTTGAAAATTGTAGAAATATTTTATGTTTCGAAATCTTTTGAAATATTCTCCTAAAATTAATTTTGAAACATAAAACATTACTTTAAATTTTCTTAGGAATATTGAAAAAAAAATTTATTATCATGAAACCTTCCAAAATATTCAAAAATCTACAATTTGTTTGGATTCTTTTGAAATCTTTTCGAAATTTAAATTGTTTACAATTGTTTTTTAATCTTGAATATCTTTTAAACTGTATCGAATTGTTGTTAAATTAAAAAAAAAAAAATCATCTGGAAAATGACCTTAAATCTTACAGATTTTTTTCAACATTTCTTTTAATTTTTGGAAATCTTTCCCAATTGTCTTTAGGATTATTTAAAAAAAAATCGTTTAAAATTTTCTTAAAATTGTTCCAAACTTATAAATATATTCTTTTAAAGCTATACCAATTTCCGGTAAAAAAGCGAGTATAACCTAAAATTGTTAAAAACTTTTTATCTTCTTTCAAATTCACTAATGAATTTGAACAATATTATGATTTCTCGAATTAAAAATGAACCAATTGTCATGAAAAACTAACATAACAAAAAATGACAAAAATAACCTTAACCTTAAATTGTTACATAACAGTAAGTCTTCTTTGAAATATAAATTGACATAATCTAAAAAAATTATAATTCATTTTTTAATTATAATTATTTTATTTAGAATTAAAATGCCTATTTTCAATGTAAAACTCCAACATAACCTTAAACTGTTGCAAATTATGAATCTGCTTTGTAATCTAATGATTTTTTGATAAACATGTCAATTTTCGCCGAAAAATACGATCAAAATCTGATATTGTTAAGGCTTGTTAATTTTATCATTGTAAAACAAAAATCAACTAACAATAACTAATACACCAACATAACCTAAAATTCTTCAAAATTAATGAATCTTCTTTGAAGTTTAATGTTTCATTGGATTTAAATGTATTCAAATATTAGAAAAAAATTAATTTGGGATGAAGCATCCCAACATAACCTAAAGTTGTTGGAAAATGGTAAATATATTGTTTAAAATCTAATTTTTTAAAAATCAAAAGTACCATTGATTTTTGACAAAAAACATTAAGCTAATCCAAAAAATTCAAAAGCTTTTTTTTAATATAATGATTTTTGTTTGACTTGAAATACCAATTTCTGATATAAAACTCTAAATTTATGTAAAATTGTTTAAAAATTATTCTTCGAAATCTAATGATTTTTTAATAAAAAATTTGATTTCCGCCGAAAAACACTAACACAATCAAAAATTGTTAAGACTTGTAAATTTTGTTATTTTAAAACAAAATCATTGAACGATTTTGATTTAAAAACAGCAATTTCAGGTAACATTCAAACATAACCTCGAACTGTTCAAAAATTATGAATCTTCTTTAAAACACTAACGTAATCCGATTTTTTCCCAACCTGTAAATTCCATTAGTTTAAACAAAAATCATTGGGCTTAAATGTAATGATTTTCCTTAAGAAAAAAAGAATTTTGGTTGAGAAACCTCAACATAACCTGAAGTTGCTGCAAAATTGTAAATATTAGTTGAAAACTCATAATTTTTTATTAAAAACACCAATTATTTGGAAAACACTAAAATAACCCACAAATTTCTAAATGATATTAAAATTACAATGATTTTTTTTCAATTTAAGTACGAATTTTCGATGTTAAGCTCCAACGTAACCTAAAATTGTTAAAAAATGATGAATCTTCTTTCAAATCGAATGATTACTTTTTATTACTTTAATGAAACACTGTTGAATTTGAATGTACAGATTTTTGTTTGAAAACAAGAATTTTGGTTCAGAGGCACCAACATAACCTAAATTAGTTGAAAAATTGTTAATATTATCCAAAATGTAATAATTTTTGAAAAAAACACGAATAATTTTTTACGAAAACCGCTAACATACTCCAAGAATTTTGAATCTTGTTCGAATTATAATGATTTGTTGCTTTAAAATACCAATTTTGAGTGTAAAACGCTACCGTAACCTGTATGCGCTGAAAAATGTTGAATCATTAAGTTCAATGATTTTTGTTTATAAATGTCAATTTCCGGCAAAAAATGCTAACGAACCCGATAAATTTAAATTTTTGGACAATTTGAAAGCTTTGAAATGTAATAATGTTTTGTTAAAAATACCCATTTCCGATGTAAAACGCTAATATAAAACACGTATATTTTCAATGATTTATTAGATAATTTGAAAGTAATTTAACCAGGCAAGAGCATACAGAAAGCACAAATATTTCTTAATTCGCATAATTTTTTTCTATTATTCTTATTAGAAAAATATTATTTGTAGATTCAATGGCCAAATTTCAAATTCAAGATAGAGAAGCCTATCAGATTTTCAAAAACAATGATTGCGAGATTTTCGACAAATATTGTTGCACCATTTTTTTCAATAGAAGAATTTGATTATACTTCTTGTAAAAAATTATTATATTGCATTAATATCATTCCTATCTGGAGAGAACACGGATTATCCAAAATGTAATTAAAGTCACATGTCACGATTTTTTTAGGAAAAACTTGAATAGTCAACCCAAAAAGTTGAATTTTGACAAAAAAGTTTATTTTTAGCCGAGAGAGATGAATTTTTAATCCAGAAAGATTTTCTATCCTAAAATATTACTCAATTTTCTTTTGTAAGAAGTCTTCCTTTTATGTAAATTTTTGCAAAAAGAATGTTTTGAATTTTAGAAATTAATTTAGAAATGCATGTTAATATTTTGGATTGTCTTCTTTTCCTGTTTGGAAAATGTAATAATCTGAATGGATTGGCTTCAGAATCACCCACAAAAAAAATGAAATATGAATTTTTGATCATAAAGTAGGAATTTGAAGGAAAAAAAAACAGTTAAATTTTCGACATAAAAATATGAATTTAAGAAAATAGTTGAATTTTCAACAAAATATCTAAACTTTCAACTAAATATTGGAATTTTTCACCAAATAGAAGAATTTTTAAACCAAAAAGACGAATTTTTCAGAAAAGAGTTGAACTTTTAACAAAAAAATTCATTTTTAGCCAATCGAGAGATGAATTTGTAACCAAGAAAGATTTTTTACCATGAGACATGAATTTTCTATCCAAAAGAAAGAATTTTTATAAAAACAGTTGAATTTTCGACCAAAAAAGATTACTTCAACAAAATAGTTGAACTTTCAATAAAATACCTAAACTCTCAACTAAACAATTGAATTCATAACCCAAAAAGACGAGTTTTTCAGAAAACACTTGAATTTTTAAACCGCAAATTTGAATTTTTGACAAAAAAGTTCATTTTCAGCCAAGAGAGATGAATTTTTAACCAAGAAAGATTTTCTGCCACAAGAGATGAATTTCCTATCCAAAAGCAAGAATTTTTATCAAAACAGTTGGATTTTCGATTAAGAAATATGACTTCAACAAAATAGTTGAATTTTCAACAAAATACATAAACTTTCAACTGAATAATGGAATTTTTAAGCCAAAAAGACGAATTTTTTAGAAAAAAATTTGAATTATCAGCCTAAAAAGTTGAATTTTGACAAAAAAGTTAATTTTTCGTTAATGGAGATGAATTTTCAATCCAGAAAGATTTTTTACTATGAAATATGAATTTTCAATCCAGAGAGACGAATTTTGAACAAAACAGTTGAATTTTTAACCAAGAGGTGATTTTAACAAAATAGTGCAATTTTCAAAAAATAATCAAACTTGCAACAAAATAGTGGATTTTTTTACTAATAGCTGAATTTTCAAACCAAAAATACGAATTTCCAGCAAGATAGTTGAATTTCCAGCCCGAAAATTTGAATTTTTGACAAAAAAGTTTATTTTCAGCCAATCGAGAAATTAATTTTTAACCAAGGAAGATTTTCTACTATAAAAGATAAATTTTCTATCCAAAAGTACGAATTAAAAAAAAAACAGTTGGATTTTCGACCAAAAAAGATGAATTTACCAAAATAGTTGAATTTTCAACAAAATAATTAAACTTTCAACAAAATAATTGAACTTTTAATCCAAAAAGACGAATTTTTTAGAAAAAAAGTTGAAATTTCAGGCCAAACAGTTGAATTTTGATAAAAAAATCCATTTTCAGTTGAGAGAGATGAATTTTTAATCCAGAAAGATTTTCTATCATAAAATATGAATTTTCAATCCAAAAGTACGGATTAAAAAAAAACACTTGAATTTTTGACAAAAAAAGATGACTTCAACAAAATAGCTGAATTTTCAACAAAATACCTAAATTTGCAACTAAATAATTGAATTTATAACCCAAAAAGACGAATTTTTCAGAAAACAGTTGAATTTTTAAATCGGAAATTGGAATTTTTGACAAAATGTTCATTTTCAGCCAATCGAGAGATGAATTTTCAACCAAGCAAGATTTTTTACTATGGGAAACGAATTTTCTATCCAAAAGGAAGGATGTTTATCAAAGCTCTTCAATTTTCGAACAAAAAATATAACTTCAACCAAATAGTTGAATTTGCAACAAAATACCTAAATTTTTAACTAAATAATTGAATTTTTAACTCAAAAAGACGAATTTTTTAGAAAAAAAGTTGAATTGTCAGCCCAAAAAGTTGAATTTTGACCAAAAAAAATCAGTTTTAGTTAAGAGAGATGAATTTTTAGTCCAGAAAGATTTTATAACATGAAATATGAATTTTCAATCCAAAAGCTCGAATTGAAAAAAAAACAGTTGAATTTTCGACAAAAAAAGATGACTTCAACAAAATAGTTTAATTTTCAAAAAAATACCTAAACTTTTCACTAAATATTTAAATTTTTCACCCAATAGATAAATTTTTAACCAAAAAAGATGAATTTTTCATTAAAAAAGTTGTATTTTTGACAAAAAAATTCATTTTCAGACAAGAGAGATGAATTTGTAACCAAGAAATATTTTCTACAGTAAGTGATGCATTTTTATCAAAACTATTGAATTTTCGACCAAAAAAGATAACTTCAAAAAAATAGTTGAATTTTCACAAAAATACCTGAACTTTCAACTAAATATTTGAATTTTTAACAAAATACCTAAACTTTCAACTAAATAATTGAATTTCTTACTAAATAGATGAATTTTTAACCCAAAAAGACGATTTTTCAGAAAACAGATGAATTTTCAACCCGAAAAGTCGAATTTTTGACAAAAAAGTTAATTTTCAGCCAATCGAGAGATGAATTTTCAATCCAGAAAGATTTTCTACCACAAGAGATGAATTTTCTATCCAAAAGGAAGAATTTTTATCAAAACAGTTGAATTTCCGATCAAAAAAATGACTATAACAAAATAGTTGAATTTCTAACAAAATAATTGAAACTTTCCAAAGAATAGTTGATTTTTTCACCAAATAGCTGAATTTTCAACCCAAAAAGACGAATTTTTTTGAAAAAGTTGAATTGTCAGCCCAAAAGTTAAATTTGGCAAAAAAGTTCATTTTCAGTCAAGAGAGATGAATTTTCAATCGAGAAAGGTTTTCTACCATGAAAGATTAATTTTTAATCCAAAAGGAAGAATTTCCAACAAAACAGTTGAATTTCCGACCAAAAAAGATGACTTTAACAAAATAGTTGAATTTTCAACAAAATAATTGATTTTTTACCAAATAGCTGAATTTTTAAGCCAGAAAAAAAAGAATTTTATAGAAGACACTTGAATTTTCGACAAAAAAATTAATTTTAAGTCAAGAAAGATGAATTTTTAACCCCGAAAGATTTTCAGTCATAAAATATGACTTTTGAATCCAAAAGGAAGAATTTTTATTAAAACAGTTGAATTTTCAACGAAAAAAGGTGACTTCAACAAAATATTTGAATCTTACAACAAATAAATTAAACTTTCAACAAAATAATTGATTTTTTACAAAATAGCTAAATTTTCAAGCCAAAAAGATTAATTTTATAGAAGACAGTGGAACTTTCGACAAGAAAGTTTATTTTCAGTCAAGAAATATGCATTTTTAACCCAGAAAGGTCTTCTACAATAAAATGTGAATTTTCAATCCAAAAGTACTAATAAAAAAAAAAACAATTGAATTTTTGGCAAAAAAAGATGACTTCATCAAAAGAGTTGAATTTTCAACAAAATACCCAAACTTTCAACTAAATATTTGAATTTTTCACCAAATAGATGAATTTAAAAAAAAAAAAAAAAAATTCAGAAAAAAGTTGAATTTTCAACCCGAAAGTTGAATTTTTGACAAAGAAGTTCACTTTCACCCAATCGAGAGATGAATTTTCAACCAAAAAAGATTTTCTACCATAAAATATGAATTTTAAATCCAAAAGGAAGAATTTTTATCAAAACAGATGAAATTTTGACGTAAAAAGGTGACTTTAACAAAATAGTTGAATTTTCATCCCGAAAATTTGAATTTTTGACAAAAATTTCATTTTCAGCCAATCGAAAGATGAATTTTTGACCAAGGAAGATTTTCTACAATAAAAGATGAATTTTCTATGCAAAAGAAAGAATTAAAAAAAGAAACAGTTGAATTTTCGACCAAGTCAAAGCTCAGAAGTCGAATTTGAAATTCTCTAAAAGGAATTGAACATAAATCATTTCTGAATAAAAACTTTAAAAATTTCAGGCTAAGATTTCGAAAATTGGACGATTTCAATATTAGAGTTGAGTTGGAATGGTAGAAGTTCTAATGAATGTATCCAAGTTGTCCAAGTGCGTATCCAAGTACTTTAGGAGAAGGAGGCCTACCAGGAGGCGACCTGTCCCTGTCACGAACTGGATGCTCCTCAGGAGCCTGAAATTTACGACGAGAAGGAGAAGAGCGACAGTGAACCGAGCGGGGAATGTCAAGGCAATCTCTGCTTGACTGTGAACTGAACTCTGCAAAAAGAAATAGAGGATTCTTGTTTCTTGTTGAGCAAACTTCGAAAAGAGGTTGATACTTTATTCTCGTTTTTGTATAAAATACTTTAGAATCATAAGTAAAGGATTCTGTAAAGGAAAGTTGTGCCATCAAAATGTTAGGTCAAAAATGGTTGAGGCTCACTGTTTTTGAATGTAACACAACTCATTGTTTTGTTTTCATTTTTGGAATTTATTCTCAATGCGTTAGAAATCACCTGTAAGCCTAATAAAATTCTTTTAAATTCAAAATAACATAAGTCCGATTATTGATGTGCGTCATTCACTTCTAGATATTGTCAGTACCACAATTTTTCTCCCTCGATTGCAATTTGAACTCTTTGTTTGTAAGACCAACTGTTTGGTGAAATTCTAAATTGAGCTTTTCAGTTTGATATTTCAACTATTCTCGAATAAATTCGTCTCTGCCGGTTGAACATTCAACTACTTGGTTAAATATGCGACTGCATTGCTAAAAAGCAATTTCTTTGTTTTTAGTTTCGTGGCATATTATGCACAGAGGGGAAGAAGAGGAACATTATTAATACATATCGTCTGAGACGTGAAATATCGGGCATGGCTCGCTTTCGCCTGGTTCATTCCTCGGTTCCGTTTCGTTTTCTCGGGCCTATTCCTCGGTTGTCTCGTCACATTCTTCCTCATTCCGTCTTATCCTTCCTCTTTCTTGCATCAAACACGACTATGTTACGATTTTTTCAAAGATTTAACTTCACTTTGTATGTTATTTTGTTCTTATTAAAAATGTATTTTGTCAATTTTAACAATAGAATGTATAAAAGAGAAAGGTAAAAAGATTGGTATATTTTTAAGTCATTTGGTGTATAAAGACTTCAGCACTAATTCAATTTTTCATAGTTCAAAGTAGAATTTTAAAATATTGTGGTGTCTAATGTCTACGTTTGGAAAATGGGATATATTTGTCGGGACATTAAAAAATTGAAAGTGCGTTTCTACTTGAATCACTTTGACTACTACATATTGTTAAAATTTTATGAAATTCGAGTGTATGATATAAGTTCAATATAATTTCAATATTTGGAAAAATAAATTATTAATAAGAACAAAGCAAAATACTAATAAAATGAAGTTAAATCTTCGAGAAAATCGTAACATAGTCGTGTTTGATATCAAATTAATCAGTAATGGACAAACAAGTATAAGGGGTCGTGCCTATATTAAGCAACGCGGTTCTCTTTTGTTTAAATAAGGATCAGAATGAAGTTGCCGTTAAGTCAAAAAGAACACAGCGATATAAACAAAAGAAAAATCCGTTACATAATATATTTACGATCCCTAATATGTAATCAGATTTCGACTTTAACTATTCATTGAAGAACGCTAATTAGGATTAGCGCGTCAGAGTGGCAAAGAACGCTCCCGGGAGCTGTCTGCTCTGCTAGCGCACATATGTCGCATTCCTCGCAAAACCCGAAGCGAGGAACGAGAAAGGACGCCACGAGACGAGGAAAAATGAGACGTGGCAAAACGAGACGTGGAATACCGAGATAGCAGGTATGTCTCGTCTCGTCCCGTCTCGTTCCTCGGGATGGCTCGCTCGGCGGCAACACTACTATGAGGTCATAATTTTTGACCATGTAAATATACAAATGGCCATTATATGAATATTAGCTGGAAAGGGGGACTTTATGTTCGCTTTGTAGACCTGAGAAATGTCCGTATTCATGCTTGTATTATATGAAATATAATAAAAATGATAGATATATTATATTAGTATATTCACCAATAAAATTAAAGACGAACGCCAGAGTGAAAACGAAAGTATAGACCATCCTCATTTTCGCAATGTAAAGGAAAAACTGATTAATGCTTAATTGAATAAGTGGGTTAACAAATGTAACTAAAGAATGTTCTACTGCATCATCAGAGTACAAATATATACATAAGTAGTCGTTATCTTACATATATGTGAGATGTCGGCGTTATTAGTTTTAAGATTGTCCTTCGGAGGTGTAATTATTAAATTTTCATCTCAAAGGTATTGGTTTTGATTGGTTATAAGCTATGTATGTAATAAAAATAATTGTTGAAAAGGAAAGTTCCTTGAATCATTTAAAACTACAGAGGAAAGTCAATGTGAAATAAAGAACAAACAAAAATATGATAAAATACGTTTCCTTTATTTTGTAATTCCTAAATCAAATCAAATATCCTAACCAAAAAAGAATAAAATCTTATAGTTTTCAAGGTTTTTACAATGAATTATAAAAAAGTATATTCGCAATAAGTGCGGGTAAAGGACAATGACCTACTTGATGACATACGATTTAAAAAGATACATACCTTAGCTTACTGTGAAAATAAAATAAGACAAAATCCTCTTCAAACATAAAAAATTAATGTTTAAAAAAAAACTGCTCGCATTATGTAAACATATTGGAAAGAAAAATCTTTCGGAAATGGTACCGAGCTAGCATCGTATGACTTTTTCGACTTATTTGAAAAATAGTCGACTTTTTGAAGGTTAAAGTTGGAATACTTTATCAAAATCTTATTTTATTAATTGAAGATCCACGTGTTTGGTTGAAAATCAATTATTTTTAGTTAACATTTTAACAACTTTGTTCTAAATTTATTATATATTTTGTTTCAAATTCCCCTTTTTTGGTAGTTAACTAATCTTTTTGATTGAAAATTCGAGTACATGCTCAAAAGTTTAACAATTTTGTTGAAATTTCATTCCATCAATTGTGTAGAGAATTCTAGTTTTTTTGAATCTCTGACAGCATGTGTGTCGATGGGTAATCAGTATTATTTTATCTCAGAAGTGATACCCTAATATGCCTTATGGATAATTGTTTTTCCGATCGATTTCGTTGGAACAAAAAAGTACTGATAAATGTGCGACATAATGAAAGATATTCGAAAAAACTGGAATTTTCTACATTACTTATAGAACAAGGAGTAAATGATAATAATTATCTAAATAAGGACATTCGTAAATCCTGTAATTCCTGAAAATTATAAATTTTAATTATTTACTGAACCAAATATTTTGTCTAAACAAGAAAAATTGTTTCAACAATTTTAAATCTAATTAATATTTCGAAGATGTTGTAACTATTGATAGATGATCGTTTTAATATAGAAATTTATATTCATTAAAAATTTAAAAGCTCGGACGTTAACATTTATTAATGGTATTTTGGGTTAGAAATTATTACAATGTCATGGAACTGCGTATTAAAAAACGGTACCTCATTTCAGAACCTATTTCACAGGGTGATGTATGAAAAGTTGTGAATACTATATGATTGCTATTTTTAAAGAGCTACAGGAATCAAAAAAACGAAATGATGACCAAATAGTGGAAACTTCAAAGTTTCTTTGAGGAGTACAATTGCATGATTTTAAAAGTTTTATATATTTTAGAAACGAACATCTTCAACATACCGATTATTCGTCTGGGATAATACGCTTAATGGTATAGGTTTTCGAAATGTGCACTACCTGAATTGACACAATAAGCAAACCTTTTTTTTTAAACAATAAAACACACACTCTCTTACAGTATCAGAAATATCGTGAACCGCTATATGAATAGACGCTTTGAGTTGCTCTACGTTTTGGGTTCATCGGCGTGATAAATGTCTTGAATGAAATTTCACAGAAAAAAGTCGCATGGTTTCAGATCTGGTGAGTAGGGAGGCCATTCTATACGACCACCTGCAAATTTGGGGTACCTTAGTCTAATAACATGATGTCCGTTTGAAATGTATTCATAAAATGTGTGGGTGCGGTGCGAGGATGCTCCATCTTGCATAATATAGTTATTATTTACTAAATCCTTTTCCTTCCCATGAAGGAAGAAGTTTTGCTTGAGAAGTTGCTGATAACTTCCGCCAGAGACGGTATCGTCAAAAACCGCAAATAAATTCCCTTGGAAGAAACAGCTGCCTATGCAGTGACTTTCAGATGGTAAAGCGGTTTTGAATGGGCTACATATGGAATTTCCCTTCTCCAAGAATGAAAATTTGGTTTATTTACGTAGTCATTTAACCAAAAATGCGCTCCATCGCTGACAAAAATGCGATCTGTATCCAACTCTCCATGATTGAACATTTGAAGCATCTGCTTGGAAAGCTCCACCCGCTTGGCCATCGCAGCATGTGTGATAGCATTTGATGTGTAGAGATTTTGAAAGGATGATGTTTCAAGAAGTTCTTCAGGATTATTCTCAATGTTTCTCGGTTAAAATTTAGCGCCTGTGCTGCTTTACGTGTCGAGGTATTAGGGTTATTCTGGAAATATTCCTCCAACTCTGAAATCATTTTACATTCTCATCCTAATGAGAAGGTATTGGTTTCGTGTAAAATTTGTTTTAGTCGGACATTGTTTTTTAAGAATTGAAAATTCTATGTACTGCTATTTATAGTGCTCACAAAGTCGAAGAATTCATCTGTACGACTTTTTTCGGTAAAAGTAAATTATCAGAGTTATAGCATTTTCAAAATTAAAAAAAACAAAAGAATATGAACATTTTTAGTCAAACAGCGCACGGTATGAAAAACAGGCGATATAAGAAAAATGTTCATTATTAATCACTTTTTGATTTGACGCTCAGTTTTTATTGCATTCGAAAAAAACGCCACTAAAAATAAAGAAATCAAATTTTTGGACAAACGATACAAATTTGTAATTCATCCCTTTTCGGTAAAATCTTTGAAAAAAGTTACAGAGCTAAATCGGGCAACTTTTTCTAATCACTCAAAAAAATGTGACTCTTTTTATAAAATTGCAGCTAATCGATTTTTTCCGTTTTTCTCACTAGTTCGCCACTTAGTTTGAATTTTAAGCACATTGAGACTTTCAAAATTAAAATTAGAAACGTACCAAATTGTATCTATTTCGTTGAAAACTTTACGAATTATATAATTAATTATTGAAGGGTTATAATAATCAACTTGGATACTAATGGGCCCAAGTGGGGAACCACACTTAACAATTTTGTGAGGCTCTTCACGTGGGGTGATCGCTAGAGAGATTGATCAGCAACCTGGGTCGAAGGAGTGAGAACACAAAAATTCTAGATCAATCTCAAATATCTATACCTTTCACCTATATACCTATATACCCTATACCTATATACCCATCCAGACATTACTACTTTCCAACCGAGCAATTCACGCCTACCCCGAAAGGGAAATGGCTTAATGGTATGATAACAAAATAATACATGTTTGAATTGGCAGAGTTTAAAATTTAAAATTTTCCAATCGCAGGAATTATCAGTTTTAAAATGTTTTTTTCACATTTCAAGCTTCAATATTTTAAAACAGTTTTGTTGAAAATGGTCCAAATTCAGTTATTAAGGAATGAATAATTTTATATTTCAATTGGAGTCTCAAATTTAGATAAAACAATAATATTTCAATGATTTCAAGTTTAAAGTGTGAAAAATTGATGTTTAGTTTAATATATAGTATAATAAAGCCATGGACTGTTTTTAGATTGGATGTGCTTTTTGTGAATTATGTTTATTCGTACGCTTTGATGAAGGAGAAAAAATAATAATGAATCTGCAATAATGGTAAAATTTATCATAATTATTAGTATAACGTATTAAATTATTTTCTGGAGCAGTATAACCAAATTTTTTTCCGCTTTTCTTTGAATCATGTAGACCTTGGAATAAATTAGCCTAGGCTAAATAAAAATCCAGAACCACTTTTTAAATCATAAGAAGAGAGATATTTTTCTTTTTTGAGAAGAAAATTGATTTTAGGAATCGAAATTACTTTCTGAACATTTTTGATTTTTTTATATATTTATCCCTGAGATAAAACGTAGTTTATGAAAAATTAGAAACTTAGTTTTCCGCACGTTTTCACGGATAATTTTAAATATGAAAGCCTTTAAACAAATTCAATGTTTTTCCTTCCATGTGAGACAAAAGTCAAAATTTTTATTTAATTTTAATTAACAACGGAATGTTTTATTCCCTGATCGATTCTTTGTTATCTGTAACGTTTTTATAGATTTTTTTCCTTTAGGAAGTGGTAAAGTTCTTCTTAAATGTTCGTTTTACAAATTAAAATTGAATTATATCAAATTCAATTCAATTTAATTAAAATTTGCTCAATAATATTGGATAAAAACATGGCCAATAAAATGTGAAGTATAAATCACGGAATAAAATGATCTGCTGTTTATTAAAATTACTTTGAAAATTAAACAAATATGTTCGGAGAATGTCGATTGAAAGAGTGAATAATTCAATGTCATAATTTCGAGGAAAAATAACTTGAAGAAAAACCTTGCTGGAGGTGACGTGATCAACTTCTAATTGCTTTGATAAAGGTAAAAGTCTTACACAATTACCTTCTTTTATCAAACATATATATCTATCACCATTAACATTTTTGTATAAAATTTGAACATATTTATATACATATATTATATATATTCTTTCTAAGTAAAAAATTGTATTATTTTGTTTCCAAAATATACGAGAAACCAAAGAAAAATCTTAAACTAAAACTGTTTTATGAATATGTAAACTCTTATCTTAATTTAAGAAAATAAAACTTTTAAAAATCTTCACAATTACTTGAACTCTATGCCTCTCAAGCTACAAAGCAAAGTAGATTTATGTTTATACTTCTTCGATAAACTTCACCTTCAACTAAAATCTTACATTCATCAGAGATATCGTCTAATAAATTTAACATCACCTGAAATTTGTTTTACCTGTTTGATCGGGTGCAAATTATGATTCTTTCGAAAAATGTCTTGTCTGTCTAGAAAGCAAAAATATTACAAACAAACTGTGGAATTCTAACAAAATAGGTTAATTTTGAAATAATGTATTTAATTTCAAACAAGATAGCTTGATTTTCTACCAAAGTAGTTGAATTTTCAATCGAAAATATGAAGTTTTTCTTCGAGAAGTTAATTTTTTACCTAATTGTTGAATAAGTTTGATATCATTTGAATATTTAAGGGATCAGAATAAATTGTTTAGTCAGTTCAAATTGTCAACCGATCCTTTTCATTTTCCCATTTTTTTTAAATTGAAGGTTCATCTCATTTTTAACCTAGATTTGAAATTATAATTCTTTAGTGAGAAGAAAAGTAGGTTGGTTCAATTTTTCTTATTTTATGGGTGGTAGTACTTTTATATTACTAGATGAGGATGGTTACCAAAAAGTGGACCAGTTTGCACACAGAGATTTCCGGAAACGAAAAAATTTTCAAATTGGAGAAATATTTTTCTTAATTAAGGGTACGCCAAGAGATTTACGGTCTATTTTATACAAAAAATATGACCCACGGATAGGGATAAGTATTTATTGCAGTTGGCAATCCACGTGAATAAATTGATCTTTAACTATACCTAAGACTTTTTAAATATAAAATTAACAATTTACGGCTGTATTTTGAATAGCTTGAATAATTACAATAGTTAAATATGAAACAAAATACTTATACTTTCAATAAAATAGTTAAATTTTATACCAAATAGCTGAGTTTTCAAATTACAAAAACGACTTTTCAAACAACAAGAATAATTTCCTGCCACAAGACGAATTTTCAACAAAATACATGAATCTTTAATCCAATAGTTATATTTATAACTCAAAAAAAAAATACACAACCAAAACCATACACGCCGGTTGGCTTTAAAATTGCGGGAGATTGATGTTTTCCATTACATTCTGGATAATTCTTCCCCAGTTTTTAGCGTCTTTATGACTGAATGCATCTGCGAAAATGAATAAAAATTGTAAAGCTTTATTCCAAAAAGCCATTACCTAAATTGTAACTTCTTTTATTTGGATATTTCTTGAAGAATTAATGCCGTTTATTGTTTATTGATGAAACATATGATCTCTCTGATGTGTATTGTTTTGCATTAACATTTTATAGGAAATAACATCATCACAAATTACAAAAAATTACGTCAAAATTTGTTGTTTCTACACAGAAATATTATAAAATGTATTAAAAAACGTTTTCAAAATTTAACTTACTCGCTCGTAAAATGATACTTAAAAAAATAGTCGCTATCAAGTGTCATTGGATCATTTTTAAATCCTGCGTATTCTAAAATCATGTGAGAAAAGATATTGAAAATCTATTCTTAATTTTGAATTTGATCTCTTACTTCTTGCTTGATTCGCTTGAAGATCCATCAGTGTAATGAATGAATTGTAAAGTCTATAAATCGGATCTTGTGAATTTGTTTTCACATACGTTTTCAAATTTCTTGGCATTTAAAATTTAGTGATATTATCAGTGTAGCCTCATTGAAGAATAACTTACATTAACTTTATCCTTCACAATCTTCATGTAAGATTCTTCCGACTACGTACATTTTTCAAAAAAAAATGTATATCCCTAATGCATAGATTATCACAAATTGAAGCGTTTGTAAATGCAAGTTCTCTGAACTTCGAAAAATTGCAACTGAATACTTTTCAATTATAACTATTTAAAATTTAATAATATATTACTATGTAATGAGGCATCTCCTACGCAACAACGAATAAGAAGCTCTACTAATGTTTGTTTCCGAGCCACTCTAATGTTCCTGCTCATAATTTTTATGTTTTCTCTACGATTTCAATTTAAAAGTTTGGAAGTCTTTCAATTCTCAATCATTCAATCCTAACTATTTACAATTTTAAAATGTGCAATGTTTTTAGTACTTTCACAATTATTAAATTTTTATGTTACAATGTTTACTATTCTCCAGTTTTTCTGAGTTTGCAATTTCAAATTGCGCAATGTAAAGCTGGCTCCTGATTTGATATTGTAAAATTCTATAACCCTGGAATTCAAAATTATTCAATTTTTAGTATTGTGAACATTTTATATTGTAGGAATTTCAGTTTTCCATTCTTCGAAGTTACATTTTTTATGATTTTAGTTTTGGTCCGTTGTTGATCCGTCTACCCTTTCGCCCGTTCGATATACTTTTCTTCAGGCAACCCCACTGCAAAAGAACATAAGTGCCAACATTTTTCACAGTAGAAATGCTAGAAAAAATATTTGAACCACTTTTTTGAAAAATTGATAGGCTATGAAAAAATCTCAAAGAAAGTCATTCTCGTTTCGAGATTTAATAATTTTTCAGGCTTCAAATTCTAACTTATATCATTTTAAAGGCTACTTCTTTGAAATTGTTACAATTGTATATAAATTTAATATTGAAACATTGTCTTATTTTGAACATTGCATGATAAAAACTATATAAATTAGATAATACTCCTTCATTATAAATTATAAATGACCATTTTGACTCTGAAATTGACAAATTTTAAATGTTTTAATTTTTAGTTTGAATGATTCGAAATTTGAAGACTTCTGTAATAGGGTTTACTGACATGTTTAATCAAATTTCGTGATTATTCTGCCGTATTATTTTTAAAGTGAATAAATGAACGTGAAGTATACTAAGAGTGCAAATAATCTTGTTTTTTCACTTTGAAGTGACGTAGCCTGTTTACAAATTTCACGATATCACCTTCTGGTTGCTTCATGTATACACTAAGGCTTCATTAATTCTTTAATTAAACTTAAAAATGAGTAATTAGTTCAATTTTTTTATCTAGGTGTAGAGAATTCATCGGTAAATATTTGTTTGAACCAGAAGAAAACCGGAAAATGGCCAGGAATTTTGTTTGTAGAATTTTAATGGTCATCCTGAAATGTTTTGAAATATATATTTTTTTTCTTCAGGTATTTTTTTTATATAAGGCTGACCATTTTTTAACACCTGTTCAGGTCTCACATTAACAGTATTGAAACAATAATTGTGCAGAAACAGTCGTAATAAATGATAAACTGAATACTTATTTTCATGTATACTTTTAAGAAATTTAGATTTCAACCGGGGGTTTTGACACATGGACTGCATAATTATACATTGGCCAAGTCAAATATTGAGAGCAAGGTTGATAATCTTCAGATTTTTTGTGAAATGTAAATGGCAATATTTGATCTTTGGATAGTAAAAAGCTAGCTTAATTGTATGTTAACTGAAACTACGGAATAGTATATTGTGTATCGAAGCAGATAGAGGATGTTTGGTGTACTTGACAATTTTAGATTATAGGTGAAAGGAAGGAATAGCCCACTTTGCAGAAGGGAGACTGTCGGGTCTAGCAATACAATTTTTTCAAAGATAAAGATCAATTCCTCCATATTCTCACTTGCGGGTGCAGTGTATGTGTAGCAGCCGTAAAGTTTTATGTAGCGGGCGTAAAGTTTCATGTAGCGGGCGTAAAGTTTCATATTGGCCCGGCAGCGGAGTGCGCATGTGCGAACGTCACTGGACTGGAAGCGGCCTCATTACGCCTGCTTCATGTGCATGCAATGGCGCCAACGAAGCATTGTCTTTCCACAGTTGGAAGGTCCACAAAATATTGCTCGTACACAGTTTGGCAGCAAGCGTTCATGTCGATTTTCTCTATTTTCTTTTTGAACAAGCGAATCAAAATTCTGGATAGGTAGTTTCGCAGGTTGTGCTTCAAAATGCATCTTAACAAAGACTGACTGGAAAACCTATAAATATCCTTGTTATATTGGTTGACCCTTCAGTCTGAAAGTATCTCTTGCATAGATATGATCGTTCACGGAAGCAAAAGAGTCAGTCATAAACGAGCCGTGAAGCAGGCAAGACGTGGGAGAGGCTTGTTCAACTGAATCATCCACAATTTGCCGTTTGAGTTCCACTTACCTGGTTATCAGTACTGTGGACCAGGTACTAAACTAGAGAAACGATTAGCACTAGGTGATCCTGGAATCAATCTACTGGATGCGGCTTGCAAAGAGCAAGATATAGCCTACTCACAAAATAGAGAAAATATAGAGGTCAGAATCTCAGCTGACAGTGTACTAGCTGAAAAGGCTTGGAAACGTGTCTTTGCTAAGGACGCAGGAATAGGTGAAAAGGTATAGTGCTGCCGGAGCGCTAGCTGGTGGAGCTGCTGGAATAGCTAAAGCTGTGAATGATGCAAATTCACCAAAACGACAACTTTCAGAGAGTAAACGACATAATGAAACGATGGAAGCCATTTCTTTAGGAAAAGGTCTTTACTTGAAACCATATAGGCAAGGATTAGGGCTTCATCTAAAACCGCGTAAACAGGGAGCAGGACTTAAACGCTAGTCAAAAAAACTCAAAGCGAAGCTACCTCAACGGGCCTTGACTGATGTAGATTTACTCTTTCCTTTCTTCTTTCTTTCTTTTCTCTTTCAACCACCCTGCAAGTTGAACAACGTTCCGCCAAAATATATGTCCATAAACATTTGGGCAGAGCGGAAACATCATGGAATACCTTGGAATTATGGTGATTTACCGTATTCTCAAGTACCTGTCATACTCGAGAACATTTTAACAGATGCAACAAGAATTTTTGTGGAAGGATTGGAAAAAAAGAATTGGCTGAAACAATTTGTGGAAACATCGTGCGAAATTATTGATATGTTTGATTTGGAATGTCCCTCGCTACAGAGATTGCGTGAAACGATTGTAATTAATGATATTAAATGTACGCATCATATGCACGAAAATTACTCTAATTGTGCAACTGAAAATGTACTTTTATTGGAAAACTGGATGTCTCTTGACCAGTTCTATTTTATGGATTTAAATTTATAGAGATAAGAAAATCTTTTTTCTATATATATATATAATTTATAGTCTACTTATTTTTAAGTATAATGTACTGGTTTTTTGGAAATAAATTTAAAAAAAGTAAATAAAAAGAAACTTGTGTGTTGTTTTTTCAGAGTTCCTTGTCCTTAGAATAATAAGTGCGAAGAGTAGATAAACGAATGGGTAGGTCAGTCTCAGTCAACATTGCTGGCATCGCCCTCGGCATTGAGAGATTACGTCTGCTGGATCAGGTTGCATCCGATAGCTACATCAGTTTGAGAATATGATTTGCATTGAATTTTTCAATTAAAAGAAAATTACTTTAAAAATGTTATTTTCAGGTTGCATTAAATAAAATAAAACTCCAATTTAGATTCAACTAATTTTCTTTTCTTTATTTACAATAACTTGTATTTTACAAAGAATTGTACAGTTTTTTCGATTCCTTCTTTTAATTTACATATATCCAATTTACACATATATACCATTTTTTTACATTATAAAGATGATTCATTCCAATCACTGTAGACTATATCTACTACATCAAAGTTTATATATATATATATATATATATATACAGTACATATGATAATCTTATGCCTCGCTCGCGCGCTCTCTCTCTCTCTCTCGGATGACCAAATCTGTCGAAGAAGATGCCTGTATCTGCTTCGGAGAGACTCCTTTACTGATGTTATGTCCTGAATGCAGCTATGAGGAACGCCCAGGTATGTATAGGTCTCTCCAGTGTTAAGATGTCTAATAACACTTATATTTACAAGCTCAGGGTCCTTGGGAACGCTAACAATCTTTGCTTTCTTCAGATGAATTTTGGCACATTTATTCAATCCAAAGTCCACCCCAATCTCTTCTGTGTCCTTTTCGACGATATTTATGGCAGTTTGAAGATGACGGTATATATATGTTAACCTAACTCCCCCCCCCCTATCCCAGTAACAGAAGATTTGGTGGGACTAACGTTACACTAGACTCTCCACCGTACGAATCACTATGTAACTTGAACATGATGTTGTCTCGCAAAACAAATTTCGCGCATAAAGGTGGAAGTTGGGTGTAAAATATAAACAATGGATGATACAAACAATAAAATAACCTCGGAATGGACTGTAACTTTGATTGACGAAATGCATGCACACGGTAAATGTGAAGGTCGAGTTTCAGGCGTTGAATGGAGACTGGGTGTTTGGAATGCTAGGAGGTTGAATGATCTTGAGGTAAGCGAATTACGAGAAAACTATGCACGTAAGAAAGCTTGAGATTTCGTATGTACCTGTGACAAGGAAAAAGGGATGTAAAATTAGTAACATAGATAATGGGGTGTTGAAAGGCGGTTTTGAGATATGGTCAGAAGTAGATAATGTATCACATAATAGTCAAGGGGTCGGTTTGATCATGAATGAAAAAGCAAGACAGCATCTCAAAGATCAAGCATATGTATCTTCCAGATTGCTGTGGATTAGAATGAAGATAGGAATCAGAAGATTATTTATCATAGCGTGCTGCGCATCAAATAATAGTGAGCCGAGAGAAATCAAAGACGCCTTCTGGGTCACTTTAAATGATAAAATAAGTACTTGCGGTCATGGTTGAAGAATCATTGTGCTAGGAAATATAAACGGATAGGTCGGCGTCGAACATCAGGGTCCAGATACAGAAAGAGAGCTAGGTAATTTTGGGGATTCAAGAAAAAATGAAAACTAGGAGAGATTACTCTACATTAAATTACTCTTTTTCTCACCGAGCCAGTCACGCCTACACCGAAAAGGAAACAGCTTAATGGTATAATAGTAATAATAATATTTAAAGTCAGAAACATCCATTACGCAGTGGCGGGTGTTAGGACGCACTATACACTCCTACCGAAAAAGGCAAATTGTCCAATCCAGATTATTACAGGCCAATAACATTTTCAAACACATTGTATAAGATCTTTACAGCTTTACTGAACAAAAGAATTGTCCGAAGAATTGAGCCTGTGCGGCGTGAGATTTACGAACAACGTAGCTCGAAAAAAGGTGCAAAAGGTTGTCGAAAGAACCTGCGAATTGACAGGTGCGTCTGCAAAGCGCTGCAGTCAATCAGCGCGTCCTGTCAATGGCCTGGATTGACTACCGGAAAGCTTTCGATTCAACCTCTCATAGACTTATCATATGTCTGTTGGAAAGCTTGAAGGTGCATCCACAGATATTTCTCAAAAGTTTTTTGCTTTCTACTCTTTTGTGAACGTAAATCACGTAAACTGATTGCGCGTTTGAACTTTGTTATGTAAATTTAGGACTAGATTGAATATAACCTTGCCACCCTCGGCACATCTTAACATTCGTTTCCTTATTCACGGAAGAGTTTAAGCAATTTTAATAATCATAAAGCTTACAGATTTTATCGAAAACACCAGTGTTTCCACTCTGAAATTCGTAAAAAATGGTGTCTTGGAAGCTGATATTAGCTTTTACATTTATTTGAAAGTTGATTATGAATGTGGTAACATCATTATGGATCGAAGAAAATCAAGATGGCCCTTTAGCAGTTCCCCGAAATATGGAGCATAAGCTAGAAGAGATATCGTTCAATTATACGGAATCATCTACGACGTCGGCGGAAGACTGGATAGAGACCATCCTATCCATGGGAAATTTGTTCATGAAAAATCCAAACCTGGGTGGTGGGCTACTTTGTAAAACACAGTGTATGCAGACGATGGGCAAATAATTTATCAAATTGTTGTTAAGGATAAAAATGTCGATGGGAAAGCAACTGTCAAAAAAATTGATTTTTGTTCAGGATTCAACATGGTCAGATTAAGGATCAGAAGTGAATTTAACCGTGGCATCAATTGTCACATTCAGTTGTATGGTCGTCCCGATGAGTGAAATGTAAGGGCTGACTAACATCTTCCAGAAACGGTGGTATCAAATCGTCTAGCTGGTCAACGATCGATACAGTTTTTTTTTCTAGAAATTGACTTTTTCCAAAGTCTGAATATCACTAATGACTCACAGTTTGGTGACCATGTAGTTTTATTTAATAATGAGTAAATCAATCTGCTGATTTTTATTTCCTAATTGACAAAAGAGTTAAGGTCGTTTCATAATCATAAAGTTTACAAATCTGACTGAGGACTCACAATGTGCATCTGTTATCAGCTGTAAGTGGGAAGGATTTATTACCCTCTCGCAGTATACCAAAATATAAATTACGAGTGAATAAGCTGTCGCTTCAAATAATGGCCAAATCCATCCAATCATCTATAAATTTGAACGAAGAATTGATAGAGAACTTCCTATCCATGGGGTTAATAAAAAAGTCAAACCTAGGTAATGGGGAAATAATTAATTAAATTCTTGATATTAATATTTACCGATAGGATTTGATGTTCAATCAATTATTATTCATTTGAATGTTGAAGTATATACTATACTATGCTATGATATGATGGCTGTATACTTTTTTCTAATCTTTTCTTTAAATATGTCAATTATTGACTTGCCCTGATAATAAATTGCAAAAATTTGACATTGTAACAAATTTGGCCAAAGTTTGGCAAACCCCTCTTCGCAATTGTTAAAAGGTGTTATGAGGATGTCAGAGAATAAAAACAAAAATTTTTTTGAACATTTGCATTGCCTTATTTAATTCTTTTCTCTATAGTGTATCATGAGAATATAATACAAACCATTATCATTTGGGACCTTCGAAACATTTTTTTTACATTTGATCTGCGCGATCGCGTGTGCGATAAACAGTACAAATACAGATACGAAATTATAAAAATAAAGTATCTCAGTACCGTTCATCGTGCAATATTTCTCGCTGACAATACTTAACTGATTTAGAATTCAATCAATGAAAATTATAAACATTAAAAGATTAGACACATAACACGTATTAAAATTTTATATTTAGCTAGATTATACAATAAAAACATATTTACCCGCTTGTCTATAATTATTTTTTATAGTTTTATCGTTTGCTCAAGAGTAAGAAAAGTGATGATATACTGTTTTTGAGACAACTATACTGGAAGCTTTTCTTTCAGTCCGATCTTCTTCGGTGTCTGCTTAAATTAAAGCTGTTGGCATGCAGAAACTGATTTTTGATTTAAAATAATGGTATCATGCTGTTATTGCTTTTCATTTGTAAACTTAACCATTCAGTAACAGGTATCTGGGGAAAACAAGCGTTTGCGGGCCCGAAATTCATGAAGAACCCACCATTCAGAGGAACCTTATTCGATATTGGTACAGTCACGTTGGCATTATTTCGACCTGTAAGAATCACATATTTACCTATTGGAATGTTCACCCATTCACTTTTGAGAATCGACCGAATATTTTGAATACTAAATCTGAATAATAAAAATTTGTTCAAGGTCACACCTTTATTAAGCCTCTTTTCGTAAGTGTTAGAAGGCGTAATGTGAATTTCGAAAAATGACGGAATATTTATACTCTCAACTTGAATTATTTAAGTTAAGGCAGCACATATGTGTTCTGATTATTAGACAGAGGGGTCTTTCGGTTTAGCATCAAATGAAAAAAAAAATAATTCAACTATAACAATTATCAACAATAGTATTGTCCGTCTTACAAGTATAATTATTTTGACTCATCAAATTCCTAATTTCCATACTAGTCGTTAGTGGCTCAGTTTTATCTAATTGAATTAGTTGAATTTCACTATTAATTGGTGAAATTTATTAAATTTATGCATATAGTGTAGAATACGATGCGATGGGAATATAAGTATATTTTAAATTGAGCAATTTAAAAAAAGAAATAAATATTTTTAATTCAATAATGGAATTTAAATTAGAGATATTATTATATTTAGCAATAGGATTAGAGGAAACTGCTAAGATGAAACACAGACATTTGTCTTCTCGAAATATTTGTATTTCAAATTTATTATGGACAAATTAGTCCGAAAGAATTCTTGCTAAAATATTAGAAATACTCAAATACTTTTTTTCCTAAAAATTTGATCGCGGCATACATAACAATAATATTTCATTTCGACTGAAACTAGTTCACTAAATGTGCTGCTTAGCTTGGTCTCAATCTAATTAGGTGAAACATGCTTTGTTATAGTCAAAATCCACGGCGAATCAAAATTTTGAGTTTCCCGTTGATTCGAACAACTCCTTAATGGTTTTTAGGTATTTGAACAAAAAATTAGGATTTTTTTTAAAAACCCGATTCCCTAAAACATCTTTACCCAATTTTCCTCATACTTTCTTATTTCATACATCAAAATGTCCTTTTAGAGCAACAATTATGAAACTTATATTTTGCGAAAGTTAAAAAAAAAATCGATGATGTCAAGGTCTGGTTTGCGTGAGCCTGTTGTGCAATCCATCAGTTTTTATTATAACACACTTATTAATCTAACTAACTTTTCAGCCCTGATTGGACAGATGGGCTTTCGCTTTGTCATTAAGGGCATGTGATACTTAGAAAATTATCGATTTTAGCAGTGTTAGGTTCCCCCGGCTTTTTTCCTAGAATAATCAAAAACCAATACTAGCCTCAAAATAGTGCACATACAGAAAAATTTTATTTAGCAGAATAACATTTTTTTCTATTAACCTTCAAAAAAAGAGTGGACAAAAACCCGGGGGAACTAAGCCCGATTTACCACACGACGAAGTATCACATACCCTTAAATGGTCCAAAAATAACTCAACAATAAGAACTATCGACTGTAGAATTGTCCCGTGAAAAGTCACATTGCGGCATTTCTTATTTGGCAAAAATGTGTAGTCCATAAATATTATCAAAAAGTGGTAGGGTGACTTGAATTATTTTTGTGACTAATCACAATGGTGCCTTTGCTTCTTTTTCCGCGTAGAATGTCAGGAAGCGGTAGGTGTGCAGAATATATTATTTCTGTGACTAATCACAGGGGCGGCTTTCTGCACTTCCGCCATTTTTTTATCCGCAGCTGATATGACTTTCCGCAAATTTGATTCGTCAAAAATGTGACTTGCAAAAGTGATCAGCTCAGTTGACTGCTTTTATTTGAATCTTTCTAAATTGTTTTGTAGGTAGTTTTTAGGTCTCGGTTTTGGTTTTTTTGGAAATTAACCCGATCGAAGGGCCTATGACAAAGTCACCGAAAGCGTCCTCAGATTGCGGTTCCTGTACCCAGAGTTTTTGCTGAATATGCTAACAATGACTAATAATAAGCAGTCGCGGGTCATTGTCTAGAGATGGTCCCGAAGGAGAAATCCCCAATCAAAAGCGTAACAACCGTGTCAAAAGCTGAATTGCACCAGGGTATGGTCTCTTAAACAGTGACTCTGGGATACCTTATCCTTGCATGTGGGGCTCCACAAGGATCGACGAACCCTTTCTCTAGCTGCTCGCGGGAACAACAATGACACCATCAAGCTAAGTTTTAGATGAAGTTAAAAGGGATCGAACGCACAGAGCACCCGAACATTAGTCGGCAAACAGTGTGGATGACTTCCAAATTCAGGGTGCTAGAAATAATTTTTATGAAAGAACGACGGCAACCCGGTGAAACACTCACATTTTGTGGACGAGTCGATTCAAGGTGGAATAGCTGGACTGCTGTAATGCCAGCATTATCCCTGTTGACGAAAGCTTCATGGCGCATATGCACACTCTGTGATGTCAAGACACGCGGGGCTTCAGCACGTTTTGAAACAGTCTTTGCGAAATCAAGCTGCCTAATTCTCGAAAACTCAATATAAACGCAGAGCTATTCTCCAACCATTGCATAAACAAGCTTCATACATAGAGAGGCAAACGACATTAGGACCAATCTTCGAAAGAAGGCGATTTCTGAGAACTGATAGCGATTCCAGGGCAAAGAGAAACATTAACATCCAGGCTTCTCCTAATCCCCAAGATCTGGCTGAAATGGATGCCTCTCTTTGTGAGGATATCTCGTAAAAGTCTGACCATAAACCGCCGATTAATCAAAAGACCAAAAGAACATCAGGCAGCACATTGTTGAAAAATACGCATTTTATCTAATGCAAGGAGGAGAATACAGAAGAGGGAGGGATGAGTCAGGGAGAATCAACAGTTTCTCGCTTACCCATCACGCCTCTTCAGCGATTTCCCTGTTTCTGTCAAAAGCCCAGCCAAGTCCGACGAGGTAGAGACTTTTTGAAAAGTGGTTTACAAGATACCACCACTGAAATTGAATGAAGACACTAAGAATATCATCCGCTTCAAGGAGCTTTGCGACAACCCCATAATATCTGAGAAGAAATATCCATCAATTACTGCCGAAGGGGTAAAAAAGGCACTGAGGAGCACGAAGAACTTCTTTGCTGCAGGACCAGATGTTATCAAGAACTCCTGGTGAAAGAAGTTTTCTTCTATACACTCATATCTGGTCCGCATCTTCACCTCATATTTAAGTGCCCATTCCGCAGTGGCTGTTTTTAGAATGCACTGTACTCCTACATACGGTGTATAAGATCTTTACAGCTATCCTGAACGATATTATTGTTTGGACAATCGGGCCTATGCGGCGAAAGACGTACGAACAACGTGGCTTAAAAACAGGTGTAGCAGGCTGCTGAGGAAACCTGATAATTGACAGTTGAGTCTGCCGAGACGCAGCACTCCACCAGCGCTGTCTATCTATGGTCTGTATTCACTACCAGACAGCTTCCGATTCAACCTTCCATGGACTTATCATCTGTCTGTCGGAAACCTTAAAGATCCATCCTTATATAGTGAGTTGTATGGAGAGATAGATGCCCCTCTGGAAAATCGGAGTTGCTTTCTGATCTGGAAAACATCGTGTGATAAATAATAGCGTCTTCTTTCAGAGACGCGTCTTTGAGGGCGGCACCATGAGCCCTTTCCTCTGTTGCCGAACACTATTGGCACTATCTCTCGCAATTCGCATTTCCCAAGGATTCCTCTGCGGCAAGCCTGGATGTTGAAAGCATAAGATCACTCATGTATTTTACAAAGATGATCTGAAGATCTATGCTGGAAATTCAGAGCAACTAAATGTAGCTCTAATGATTGTCTAGGAGTACCCCTAGAAAATTGAAATGGAGCTTGGGCTAGAAAAATACGCCGAGATTCATTTGAAGCGAAGATGACTTAGGGGCATTTCCGAAAACCCTCAGCTCGTTAAAAGAAGAGCTATACGACACCTTGGCGCTGGAAAGACCTATTCATAACTTGGCGTGCCACAGAGTCGAATTCAGAATGTAGCATCTATAAAGAATGCTATTTGATGCACATGCAAATGTCTTATCGGATAGATTCAGTCTTGCTAACATTTGGCAAGGAACAAAGTATCTGCAACGAACATGCTTGCCGTCCTAGTACTACCCGATTCATTTAAAGTGGTTTCATGGACAAAGGACGAGCTTAAATCCCTCGACATCGGGTCACGAAATGTTACGCACAGGAATAGAAGTTTGCACCTTAAGTCTTCCGTTACGCGACTTTACATCTCACGCTGGCAAGGTGGTCGCGGAATACTGAATTTAGAATGTGTTCACAACAGAATTATTCTGGGTGGAGCACATATAATCTCATATGGACAAGATATTCTTGAAATAGTCATAAAATACGAAGAAGTGGGTAACGGGGCGCTTCTGAACATACTAGCTTAAAAGGCTGCTGAAACACTTGGCTCTGGCTTCAATATCTGTGGTGCGAAATATACATTAACCATTGGGCATATTGAGTACTCACTTTTGAAAGCCCGGATCAAGAAAGCACATGATAAAAACTTCCGCAAATAGATCCTTGACAAGAGAATACATGGCATCTTCTACAGAAATGTGAGGGATCATTCGATGTCGTTTGAGCTAACGTTGGGATTTCCACTTGAGCATACAGTCGCCACATTTGGAGCCAAGACATTTCCGATGATAGCTGTAAAGCGGGTCATGCACATCCCGAGGGCATATGACACGTACTATCTGGTTGTTCAACTCACTCGGGAACGAAATACATAGAAAGGCACAATGTAATACTAAAAGTGCTTCATTACCATATCTGTCACTTTTACGGTATTAGCCCTGATACTGCTTCGCCTAACGCTCCAGCGGAAATAGAGTCAATTGTTGTGAATGAGAAGTGCCGAATGTACTAGAACTACATTTTCTTGACATTCCTATCTGCCATCTGATGAGGTGTGACATAGTTCTCCTTGACTTCGAGAAAAGAACCATGTTCGTTATCGAATTTTTAGTATCAGTCGACAAGAACTTCACAGCTAAGGAGAATGAAAAGAGATAGAAGTATAAAAACGTCATAAGAAAGCTGCAACTGTTATACCCAGAATGTTCTGTTAAGCTAGTCGTCCTAATCATCAGTCATCATAGAGGTGCCAAGCTTTCGCTATTTAATAGCCTTGAAAAAGCATCCCTGTGTGTCATCTAAATGCTAGGAAACTTGCGGGAAAAATGCAGAAGGCGGTCGTCCTTGAGTCGCTCCGTTTCCTCACGGCGCACAAGAATTTTGCCGGATTGTCGTGTTGAGTCCATTGCAGAATGTAACCACCTATATCACGGTGATGAAACGTCGTTGCAGCTGAAACGTTACCTCGATTTCGCCGGGAATGGGTGCAATTTTCTGGAATGGCACCCGCTACCGGTGAAATCCTGTGGTTGTCCTTATGACAAAATTATATATATATATATATATATATTCATTTTTTAGTTGGCCTAAGCTCTAACGTGCAACGGAAGTTAACCACAAAAATCAAACTAACTTTATTCAAATGTGGGCCATTCAGAAGGTTTCTTAAAAATCAAGTGCGCGACGATGTTAGCGATTTGGGTGGCGATTTTTTTCCTAATAGTGAGATTTGAAAGTTCAGGGGTTTAATTTATGTTTTTTCAGAGATCAGTTTTAAGGAAAATATTTACCATATAATCAGGTCAAAAACTAAGAAAAATACAGCCATCTTTAATGTTGTCTAAATGATTCAAAATGATAAAATGATGAATGAATCTAAATGATTCACTAAATTTCACAAAATTTGAAAGTTTTCGTTGACAATGCTTTCTCTAATACCTCTCCTCAACTTGTTCTCTTTTCCTGTTGGATTTTGCTTTTTATCCACACCCCTATTGGTTCGCGATCCAATTCCTTCTAGCCTCGATCTTCATTTTTCTTATACTTTTCCACTTCTCCATATTGAAGATTACGTAATCTATCATTGTAGGAGAATTGCCAGAATAAACCTTTTTTTGATCAAAAGATAAATTATGATCATATTTTTAAATGAATACTGATCATTTTATTGCGTAATAAATAATAGAGTCTTCTATAAATTTCGAAAGCAAACATAATACCCTAACCATACTAGTATTCGTTTACCTTCTATATGTATAGTTCGAAATAGAAATACGCCTGGTTAAGCAGGAAATTTATTTGGAATTACTCAGACAGAAATTTTTAACTGTAATCATATGACAAATAATCCGTCATCTGCATACACAGACATTTTATTTCCAATAAAAATAGGAAACTTCAATGTTAAACATATTTTATTCATTATAATTTTTCATAACACAAAGTCTTCCCAAATAGCCCATCACCCATGTTTGGCCTTTTCATTAAAAAATTTCACATGAATATGATAGCATCTACCAAGTCTTTCTCTAACATCGTAGACGATTTTATAAAGTTGGCCGATAGCTAGTCTAACTCTAGTGATGATAGAAAAACATTGATGACCAAATTCATAATTAATATAAAAGCTAAGATCAGCTTCCACGACACCATTTTTAACGTAATGTAGATTTTTATAAACTAATTTCACACCAAAACAGTGTAGCCTAACATCAATACCAGCAGATTAATTCGCACTTTTATGAATAAAACAACATAACCCCTAATTTTTTTAAATTTCAAAACAAACAAATATTTTATATATTCCTGAAGGCCTTCTTCACACACTACTTATTTTATTTGAGTAAACGAACTTCAGATAGTTATCTTTAAATTTTCGTATTTCAATATATAGATATGAGTCAACAATACTGTGATTTATCAATTATCTTCAGGCTTTGGAGGACGCCAACGTTCAGAAAAAGATCGACCCATTCTGTGTCCAATTTATCTATTCGATATTGCTGGTTCTGGAAGATGTGATTCTGACTTTACCTTATACTTATCCGGACGACCATACAACCGAATGTAACAATTGATGTCGCGGTTAAATGCACTTGTGATCCTTAATCTAACCCTGTTGAATCCTAAACCAAAGTCAATTTTTTCCACAGTTGCTTTCCCAATGGCGTTTATGTCCTCAACAACAATTTGATGTATGGTCTCCCGATTGTCTGCGTACACAGTATCCTCCCAAGTAGCCCACCACGCAGGTTTGGCTTTTTTATGAACAAATCTACCATGAATAGGATGGTCCTTATCAAGTCTTCCTCCGACGTCGTAGATGATTCCTGAAGTTGGAGCCATAGCTGTTTCAACACGTGCTTCATATTTTGGGGAACTTCTAGAGGAGCGTTTTGAATCACTTCGATCGATAGCTGATGATGGAACCAGATTGATAACCAACTCGATGAAAAATATAGAAAAAAAGATCGGCTTCCAAGACACCATTTTGCACGTATTTTAGAGTAAAACCACTAGTCTCTGCAATAAGATTCGTGAACTAAATGATGACGAAACTAATTAAATTCTTTTGCTAATGAGGAAACGAATGTAAATATTTGACGAGGGTGGCAATCGTCTTTACAACCTAGTGCCAAGTTTACAAAACAGAGTTTGAATAAGCCATCAGTTCAACCTCTTTATCTTGAAATTAAAGGCTGCTCATTGTAAAGCGATAATTAAAAAATCTGCCCGCCCTGCGGGCACATTCTCATCGCGCGCTTCCCGCTTGATTTGGTATTCATCTCGCGCTTCGCGCTCGATTAAGTATTCCCCGCGCGCTATGCGCTCGGACACATTTACCTGACGCTTGAAGCTCGGTTCCTCTAGGGTTTCGCACTTCGTGTACTCGCTATTACGCACTTCGCCGGCAAATACTCTCTTAATAAGCTTCATCGTTCTGACCTGCTTTTGTTTTAAATATGCCAATTTTATATAAAAAGGAGGAGGTTTCAGGCGTCATTCACTCTACTCACATTGTTTCTATAAACTATTTGTCGCTACACTTTCCTGTCCTGGCACACTTCTCTAGCTTTCTTCACGACATGCATTTTTCATGCAAGGTCCATTGTTTCCATGGATTCTTATGTCTTTTCGGATTAAGGTCTCATTTACACATTGTACCCATTCTTTCCGCGGTTTGCCTCTGGGCATACTTCCATTTACTTTACAACCCTTTTTCTTCGTGTCAGGTATACATAGAATATCTATTTTCCTTACACATTCGTAAAAACCTGTTTTTTGCGTTCAAGTGGTCTCAAGACGTCGACATTTGACAAAAATCGGGGGGGTCAAATTTTACACGAATCTAATACCTTCTCTGGATTTGAATGTGAAAATACGAATTTTCAAGTTCCATGAGCATTAATGATGGTTATTTTATTGTTTTAATCCTGACAAATAGTATTGAGGACATGGACAAAATTTAATATTTTGAAAACCCACACGCAAGATGAAAAAAATGAAATAATCAAAGTTTTGATGAGAATGTGCCCACTACACGGGCTGACTTTTTTCACTATTAATGTTATTTTTTAGCAATAAAACAGAAACTACACATCCAATAAAAAAGTGACCAATAACAAATTTGTAGATCTTTTTGAAGTGCACAGTTTTTGTTGGATCATTATTATTCGTATCTTGCATAGTTTGACCGTGGAAATGAATTTTTGATTTTTCATTACTTTTTGTGCAATAAAAATGGGAATTTTCAATTTTTCAAGAAAATTCAATAAGTCGTTATGATAATCCTGTAGGGCGTGCAAAAAGAAACACTTTTTTTGCTGAGACTTTTTTTCGTGTGGTGCGTTGTTGGGCTGAAAATGTTAACTTTCGTTACCTCTTTTGGATTTTGAAAATGCTCGAAGTCTGAAAATTTTAATTTTATCACAAAATGTCATGAGAATAAATTGTTTGAATTTTTGATTACTATGAACAGACGCACATATAGTTTCCAAATTGTGAAAAATTCTAAGAATTCGTTTGAATTCTACAGAATTAGAAATACTCGAAGGAAGTTAAAATAATTCAACATGTATTCTAAAGGAAAAAATATTTTCTAAGAATCTCGTATATCAGTTGCCGTGTGAAGTTGCACCATTGATATTCACAACCTTCTGCAAATTTAAAATTACTCTTTTGCACACACACCCTCATCAGTGACACATGAACTGTCGTCCATCCAACGCATGCTTCCGATTTGTTAATCTTTAATTGTTAATTACTCATTAATTATTAACTTTACAACAAATTTTTATTATTATTTTCTACTCAATTTTTTACGAGGAATTCAAAAATATAAAAATGGACCTTGAGTAACGACACACACACACACACACATATGCAAAAACAGTTCGGAAGTAAATTCAGGAGTGTTTTTATTGTGTCAGGAGTTTTCAGAGGGGAATTCTAGTGAATTCAGGAGGAACTAGAGAAACCCATCTGGCAACACTGCTTCAGGTCGGTATTTTCCCAGATATCTGGAAAAGGGCTGTTATTTGCCCAATTCCCAAAATTTCCAAACCTACTACCCAGAAAGACCTCCGGCCAATTTCTATTTTATGCGCACTCTCTAAACCACTTGAAAAAATTGTTCACTTGAAACTTTCCAGATTGCTTGAACTATCTAAGGCCATTAACCCGATGCAATCACGTTTTCGTGCAAAACATAGCACTCTTACTGCTTCCCTCAAGGTAACAACGAATCTCAAATTAGCAAAAGATAACAGGGAGATCACGATTGTTGTTCTGTTTGATTTTTCGAAGGCACTCGATATGGTTGACCATAAGTTACTCCTACAAAAGCTAAAATCTTTTAACGTATCAAAGTCTGTCATGAAATGGTTCAAATCCTATTTTAATAATCGGTCTGACAGAATTATTAATAGAAGTGGCGGGCTTTCTGACTGGGGTGAGGTCAAGTGTGGGGTTCGACAGGGCTCCATTCTGGCACCCCTCCTTTTCAATTTCTTCACATCTGACCCTGGAAGTGAACTTCAACATTGCAGCTACCACAAATATGCTGATGATCTCAAAATTTATTTATCGGGACCAATTTCTTCGCTATGTATATTACTTGTTCTAGTCCAGGAGGATATTGATCGCGTGATCCTCTCTTCCACCCCTTTATATCGAGAATCTCGCTATCCCTTTCTCGGAAGAAGTTTAAGATCTGGGATATTTCCATAACCGTACCTTGCCTTGGAAGAAACAGGTACAAAGCATCTCGAGGAAAACATACAGTATTCTACAGCAACTATATAGGAATAATGACTCTTTACCTTTCTCTACTCGGTAACTTTTGGTTAAAAGGCTAATCCTGCGTGCGTTAAACGCCTGCATCCGTTTTATCTACAATTTGCCTAAATACGAACACATAACTTCATACGGACATAGGGCTGGTCTGCTTAATGTTGCCAAAAAAGTCAATTTTTTATGGGTTATGGAATAAGTTCCATACGATATTAGAAATGCACCTTACCTGTATCATTTTAAGAATCTCTTTTTCAAATATTTGTACAATACTCTTAATCCAACTCTTGAAATTACTCACTGGTAAACTATCATTTTTAGTTCTCGAATATTTCTTCTTTGAATCTCTTTCTATCTTCATTAACTTTTGTATATATTTATCTCTTCTGCAGTTTTTCATTCTTCATTTATACCTTAACATGCACAGAGAGCTACTAATTAATTAATCACTCAATCTTAATTACTATGCAATAATCTAATACCTAATCTGATACTCTGAGGTCAACTCTGCTTATTTATTAATTTTATAGATTAAATTATAAGATTAATCAAGTATACTGCCGATCAGTGCTTGCAAAAATTTGTAATGATCTTGTAATATCCTGCTCCTCAGAGCCTTAAGGACTTTCTTGAATAAATACAAATACAAGTCCGTGCGCTCACTCCGAGTGAATCGGAAACCAACCCGAACCCAACTTTTAATCCGTGCGTCAACATAAACTTGAATCATGACACACCTGTTAATCTAAAGTCTTTTCAATCCTTCTCAATTCTTGCACGAACATCAACTTCAATCCGAATCAATGCGAACGAATCTATCCCCTTCTATAAAATCTTCCAAACTTTGAAAGTTTTCACGTATCTTTCAACGTTTTTCAGAAATCTCAAAATGTATCAAATTTCGTCAATATTATTACTAATTGTTAGTTTTTCCTTTTGAAAATGTTTTTGTTGGTTTTGTTTGTGGTGGCCGAGGATTACCCCTTGTATAAAACCATGAAAATGATGTCAGTTTCACGTATATCACCGTGAATATTTTGTTCAGTTTTTAGTGTACCTCTCACCGTTTTCGTGATAAATCCACATTTTAAATTTATTTTTGAATTTTTAAAATATTTCTATTGGATTAGTTCGAATTTTTCGAAAACAATCCTGCTACTATTGTTTTTAATTTTCAAAATCTTTTTATCTTTTTACCCCTCTGCAAAATCCTTAAAATTTAATTAGTTTTCACGTACCTCTGACCGTTTTAGATGATAATTCAGAATTTTTTTGTTTAATTTCGAAGCTCTGTTTACTGGTTTACGTCGGGATGTTCGAGGACCATTCCTCTTTATAAGCCTTTGGAAATGTTGTCAGTTTTCGCGTATCTCTCACCGTTTTCAAGATAAGTCAAAATTTGTGCTTTTTTTTATTCTAAAAATCTTTTTACTGGGTTAGTTCGAGTTGAACAAAAACTACCCTCTTAAAAATCCTTAAAGTTTCGTTAGTTTTTGAGCATTTCTGGCCGTTTTTGTGTTAATTCAAAATTTAGATTTTTTAATTTTGAAAATCTGTTTATTGATTTAGGTCGCTATGGCTATCTGAATTGACCAATAGGGTTTAGGAACTACGCATGAAGTTAGCTTTATGGTTAGACATGAAGTTGGCCGAAATGGTTGCCTTTTTTATTATATGATAAATTACTCTGGATACGAAAGAAGTCTCAGACAAATTTTTTCCATTTATAGGTCCTTTAGCTAAATGAGAAAGGAATATGTGAACATTTTAATAATCATAGGCTAAAATCGGGTTTAAAGAAATTTTATTGCAAAATTGGTTTGCGCTTTTTGATGTGTAAACATCTTAGACCGGAGGCTGGCTTCTCTTCACCCACTCAAAGGAGCCTTTCAGTTATTCTTTTATCTATCCTCTCTCTCTCTCTCTCTCGCCTAATAAACTCAACACATACTGCCTTTTATTTATGCCCATTAAACAGGTATTTTCATCACCTTTCATGCAATAATTGAAAAAAAATTTACAGTTTATTGTTGTTAAAACTAGGGTACTTGTTCAACCTATTAGAAAATAGATGTCTGGAAACATTTGCACGACATTACATATAAGAGTGAATGCATTTTTTTTAGTCCTACATGTACGTGAGTTATTATTTTCTTTATGTAAGATTTCAATTTCAGTTAACGTTTACCGAAGATGTTTACACATAAATCTGTCTTGGGTCGTAGTTTAGGACGCACGTGATGTTTTTTACTTGAACAATGGCTCAGATGCAAAAATGTGCAAAAGAAGTTGCATGCGTGTTATCACAGTCAAATTAATTATGAAAACGAACCTGTATAATATCCCTAAATAATGCACAAAAATCCATTTTCATAATATGCTTTTTTGCTATAAAACTTCTTGATTTCAATAACACCTAATAATTTCAGAAACAATTTGGTTAAAATTTCGATAATTTTAGGATACAGCATAACTTACAAAAAAATGTAATTAATAATATCTATAGAATGCCCATGAATTTGCGAAAGCACCTCATACTGTCGGATCCAGGAGAACATTCTGCATGATATCCATAAAAAATGTCGGGGACCTAAGGTCACGAGCCAAAAAGTTCCCGGCTCCCAAAACATTAATGTAATACAGTAACATACTGTAATACTTAGGGAGATATGATATATTTTATTATGTAAAATAAGGCACCTGAATAAGAGGTTACAACTTTCTTATACCCTCGTATGAGCAGAACTAACTGTTTCGTTGTACTAATCGCGCCAGTAATACTAATAGTCATTACTTTGATGTACGCGCAACGTTAACTATGCATAATATTCAATAGTCATTTCGATTTAGGGGCCGTTCAAAAAATACGTAACGCCTTGGGGGGGGGGGCACATAGAGAGTTACGCCAATGTTCAACTTACGCACACTTACGATAGAAAAAGCGTTACGTATGGGGCAGGGGTTAAAAAATGGCAGGAAAAAGTATTACGTATTTTTTGAACGGCCCCTTGCCATTCCCGAACTTCTTATTCAAATAGTTATTTGTGATACAAGTGGGTAAAGCTGGTGATTGCAACGAGTGTGATGCTTGCAACATGATCCGTAGACAAATACTGTAATTACGCGAGTAGTAAGTACTTGTATACGGTATATGCACGTGTCACACACTATTTTTTGTAACACTCGAACGCGAAAGCTGCACGCCAAAGGCTACTCCAAAATAGTGATAAGAGCGCCTGGCCTGTCACTTTGAGACTGGAATGAAGGCTGACCCACCAGATGGCGGCACCGGCAGCACAATTTTTTGATCCGCAACCCGTGTGTGAAATTCTTTTTCAAAGTGCGCATGCGAGATAATGGCCGCCGATGTGTAAAGTAACTACTTCACATACTATGAAGTCACTGTTGTTAAATGGCCACTTGGTAATATAAAAGGAACACACATTTTTTCCGACCTGTGAATAATATAAACTTTGCAAGGTGGACCTCAAACAATTTCAATCTTAAAGTCCTTGCACAAAATTAACGTTTTTCTTTTATTCTAAATTTCTCTTACGAGATAATTACTTTACAAATTAAATCAGAAAGTCTTATAATAGTCTTATATAGGGGTTCTAGTTTATTTTTTATGAGTTTTATGATTTTATATATCTTATGTAATTCGGCGTAAAAGAATTTTTGGATGTACAATTTTTCTTATTATTTCTTATCCGCCTATCAATTCAAGAAACGGGATGAAGAAATTAGATTTTCATTCAGGGTTAATTTTACGTATAACTTCGTATTTTTCGTATAATTTTTTATAATTTTTTTATATGTTTGTACAAAAATAATTTCCAACAAAATTGAGCCATTTATTATGAGTCAAATATAAACAATCAATTTCCTTACACCTTAGTATCTTTACTGAAATAATTCAAGAAATATCATGAGGAATGGTAATTATTTAAGTCTGTTCTTAAGTTTGTTAAAAATTTGTATATTGCTATGAAAATGAAGAGCAGAACATTATGATGGAAACCCGATTATAACAAATATGAAGCTCACTGACGAGACCATTGATATAATACATGAAAGATTTTTGTATACTCACATAAAAAATTGTGATCCGTTTGTATCTTTACCCCGGTTTGCCATGGACAAGAGAAAAGGTTTATCATGTTGTAACTCAAAGCTTTCATCTAAAAACAGAAATTAATTTTTCTGTTAAATACGTTTTTCATAACACATGCATGTAAACCTTTACTTTCTCTGTATGTAAACCGTGGACAAAGTAAGTCTTTTCTAGAGAGTGTGGCAAAGATTTTGCGACACTACTTTTCCACACGCAAGACACCTCTTTCTACCTAATATAACTTAGGGAGAAAACACAATGAAGACGGCAACGGTGAACGTCAGCGTTAGACTGTTCTTTTTCTAACATACGGCAATAACAAAGGACAGACTAACGCTTACGTTCACAACTAACGCTATCTGACGAGATGATTGGTAAAAACATTGATCCAAGTCCCTAGGTTATTTATTTTATCAATGCAATAGAAAATTTCAATAAAAAGGACATTATTATATTATATCAAAGTAAACTGTAGTAACTGCATTTCATTAAAGCGGATCATATCATGCGAACACTTAGAAATAATTTGAAGAACTTTGGCATTGGTAGAAAAAAATAAGAGAAAGGGAAGTTTAATATTTCATTTAAAAATTAGAAAGTTGAGATTAGAAAGTTGAGATTAGAAGGTTTAATCAATTTATTACCTGGAAATGTTCCACCGTAGATTGATTCACCTCCTGTTCCATTTCCTATTGAGAAATCTCCACCTTGTATCATAAAATCTTTTACGACTCTATGAAAGACAATTCCTTTGTAGTGTAATGGTTTGCCCGTAGTTTTTCCAAGACCTTTTTCTCCGGTGCATAAACCACGAAAATTTTCGCAGGTAATTGGACAGACATCAAAAAACAGTTCAAAAATTACACGACCCATAGGCAAACCACCCACTTCTACATCGAAGAACACTCGTGGATTAACTGTCGCCATATTATTACTTTCTTTGTTCTGAAATAAAATAAATTCATTAGCATTTTCTTTTCAGTGATAATTATGCATTTCACGGAGTTCGCTACTATTGAAGAAAATATTAAAATCTAATACAGTTAATATGTGAGGAATAAAATGTTCTCTTTTGTAGTGATCACAGTACCTATTGTCATTAAAAAACGTAAACTTTTTTTTAAGTAAAAAAATGGTATATGAGTTTAAAAAAATGTAAATTAATGCATAATAATATTTGATTATTATTCAGATACAGCAGAACAAACACGATGCGACGTAAATCCTTTTTACAATTTTGCTATTGCTCGTAATAAAAGGCTTCCCTATTAACAAAATCCGAGCCTAAGTCAGACCGTACTTAGGGTTGTGAAATTAAAACCTAACTCAGCGTCTGATTAACCCTAATTTCTTATAAAAAATAATTATCATTATATAGCTTGCACTCCATATTAAAAATATTCAAGCGGAAAAAAGTTTGTATGTATCTGATACCAAAAAGCGACTCCCTTTGGAGTGCATGAGGGCGACAAAGACTAAAGTCGGATTTAAAAGTCCTGACACCTGGCTTTGAAGCTTTATTACTCGACGAGAAAAAATCGCAGAATGTTGAGCGGGAAAGAGATCCCTTTAAAAAAAAAGGGTTTACGGAAAAGCTTGACCCTTTTATTGGGAGGGATCTCTTTTACGCTTAAATTGGACAATGCTGAGAAAGGACGTTTTTTCAATACGAGTTTTCCAGTATTGAAACTCATTAAGATCGTAATTATTCCGACGCTTTTAATTCAGACATTAATAATTTTTATTAACCATTCATCTTTTGAGATGAAACCGCTGAATCGAGAAGCTTCTTTTAAGCTAGAGTTCAGCTTGAAATCTCTATCCATAGTCAAGATAATGATTTCTTACATTTTTAGCTCTACTAATTAAAATAATCATTAAATTGAAGTAAAACAAATTGCCATTTGTTATGTACATGTTACTGAATACTCATGATTTTTTTTCAAATTTCTGGTAACAATTTTTGAACATGTGGAGGACTTCAAAGTCGACGTAGTGAAAGTTGAGTTTAACTTCTGTTTTATCACACATTTTGTGGCACAGAAAAGGCAAAAATTTTTTTCCGAAAATCAAGCTGACATCGTTTGATACGTACAATGTTGAAGAATATTTCAGTCTTTGACATAGCATTCTGCGATTTTTTCTCGCAGAGTAATAAAGCTTTAAAGCCAGGTGTCAGGACTTTTGATTCCGACTTCAGTCTAAAAAGAAACTCTCCAGAATTATTTGTGGAATTATCATGTGACTGAAGTTTTCAACGTTTATAAACGCAATTATAAAATTTCCTAAATTTCTTTTACTAATTATTTTCACCTGGTGCCAGGTAAAACAAAAATTAGTTTCATCGCAATAATTGCTGACAGCCCAACTATACTTTACCCACCCACGCACTTTGAAAATTATACGTAAAAATAAAAAACAAAAATTAATTTTCGTTTATAAACGTTGCAATCTTTAATTACGCATACTATCTACTTAATTTTATAGAACAATGATAAACTTCCTAAATTAAAACCATTATTCCATTCAGAGTTAATGAACAATTAAATTTGGAAATGTGGGGTGGTATTTTGTCAATAAGAGCTTTGATAAAGAATCACGTGATTTGCGGATGCTAGTATTATGCCAATGCAAAGTTCAAGCCGGTGACTGACTTCTGTATATTAATTATTATAATTCCTTCAAGTTTATAAATATATTTTATATTTAATTTTACTTTACAATTTCAATTTTATTCCACAAAAACGCACTTTCTCAAAGTACTGAAAATGTATATCTGATTTAATTATCAAACAATTCTTATTAGAACCCCAAATCACTGAATTATTTGTTACGTACTGATTGAGAATATTGATATGCCCAAAAAACTCAACAAAAAATCCGGACCCCCCCCCCTAAAATAAATCGCAAGCTCCGTCTCCTGAAAATTCCCAATCACATGTCGCCTTTGCCGGCACCACCCTAAATTTTCCGACCCATTTGTCCCCGATAAATCTGAAAACGTCAAACCCAATTTTTAGGAAAGAATCCGATCCCCTGCCGTTCACCTGGATGTAAAATCGGGGCGTGGAAAAAAGTTTCTGAAAGCGTGCTTGCGCAACGGCCGCCATAACCTAAAATTGACGCACGCTTGGCGGCATATTGCACAGCACAAAATACGGGGGGAAAGTCAAGCAAGCTCAGAGAGTAGAGGATAATAGCAAGAAATGACTTGAAAAAATGAATTAAAATTGAAACTCACCAGCATGCGGGACGAAACGTTGTTGATTCGCAACAACAGAATTGTAGGCTTGCGGCGAGTGAGCCACGCCGGGCTGGCTGACGTTGACATTAACGACGTGCTGTCCTTGGTGAATTTGTTGCTGTTGGTGGACTTGCTGCTGGTGAACCTGCTGCTGATGGACCTGCTGCTGATGAACCTGCTGCTGATGCGCCTGTTGCTGAATGGCCTGTTGCTGCTGGTGTGCTTGTTGTTGGTGGGCTTGTTGCTGCTGGTGTGCCTGTTGCTGCTGGTGGGCCTGCTGCTGCTGCTGCTGGTGGGCCTGCTGTTGCTGATGGACCTGCTGCTGCTGCTGATGGTGATGGTGCTGCTGCAGGTGATGGTGTTTATTTCCCTTCCCCGGCATGCTCATCGCAAGCGTTTGCCTCCTTTCCAGCTGTGATCTATCTTCAAAACTTGCCGCCCGGGGCTCACCTTAGTCCACATAGAGCCGCAATTCTCGTGAAACACTCACTTACACAACGGCTCACACTTTGTCACTTTTGAATCGACACTGCACTCGCGATTTTAGTAACTATTCTTTAAAAATCAAGGTAAAAAATCGGTGAAAAAATCGAGGTACAACTGCCGACTTGGTTAGGGAAGGGCGGCAAGAAGACGCGCACGTTTTCTCTCTTGTTTCCACCTTTTTTTCGTTCACTATCAGTTTTCTCCTTCTTCGTTTCTCGTCTTCTCCCAACGAGATGGTCGAAAGGACGCAATCTCGCTAAATCTGCAAATCACAATTAAGTTTCCTTAAATATTTGACAAGCAATAGGAGCTTTCTTAAGTTTGTTTCGCACCAAAAAAAAAAACACTAATTTAGATCGAAGAACGGACTACGAAGCACGCCTTTCAATGGTGGGATTCACAATCAACAATCCTAAAGGACCGGCCTTCTTTTCTTCGTCGCGCTAAGATGCGCCACCAGCGATAATAGAAATACTGCGCAACATAGAGGCACTGCAGTCGCGAACGAATTTCAAACGGGCAGATAAGATATAAATGAGTAATAATGCAAATTTTAGATAGTTTTAGAAGCGCCAAGGATGATTCAGAAAGTTTTTGATGTAACTTGAAAAGTTGGTTTTTTACTCCAATTATTTAAGGTTGGGAATGAAAATTTGAAAGTGTTGAGAGGTTCCTGACATTGCTAGCTAAACGGCGGTGCCGTTAATGGTATCAAAGATGTATGGTATTTAATGGCAAGTGAGTGGAGAAAAATGGGAGTAGCCATCTTGGTCACGGATGCAATGACCTGTATTTAAGGACCTTGTCCCCAAACACGCCAATCAATCAAGTTTCCAAAAAGCCCTATTTATAATTTGCAGATTCCAGGGATCACAGCGCAGGAGCTCAAAATAGGGGAAATCGGGTAATTTTCTCACGAAAAAGGGAGAAATAGGGAAAGATTAAACATTTATTGTTTGCAAACTTTTTTACAAGAAATCTGTTGTATTTGAATCACATAAACAATTAAAAAATCCGTTATTAAACGAATTTTTCAATATTATGTTTCAAAGATTTTAAAAATAATTTCTAAATCGAAGTGCTAAAAATTAAACATTTTTTTAAATTGAAGAATCACGAAATTGAATTATTTCGGATCAAAATTTCTAAAATAGGACAATGTCAAAACGTTAAAAATTTAATATTTCAAGATTCGAATTTTCGAAAATAGATCATTTAAAATTCAGAGGAACTGAAATTATATTATTTATAATTAAAAGCGTTCAGAATTAAAAAATTTAAAACTTTGAATTGGAACTATTTTAAATTCAGAGCAATTAAAATTTGACAATTTGAAATTTAAAACTAAATTGAATCTTTTAAAGTCAAAGCTTTTGAAATTCTAGAATTTTAAATTGTTATTGCATAACAAAATTTTAATTTAACATTAAAGCTGAAGAGGCAAATTTGTTGTAAAATCAAAAAAATTAATCCAATTATTAAAAATAAAACGTTAAAAATAAATATTAGATTTAAAAGGGAAAGACTAAAACTGAAAACTGTCTACTTTGAAAAAAATGTCAATTACAAAAAAATTTGAGATATTAACTCTTTTTTATACACAAACCCAAAACAAATTCAATTCTTTAAAGTAAATTTAACTCGTTAAAAAAATTAATGACTTTCACGAAATTGAAAAATAACATATTTAGCGTTCAACATGAATCTAGCACGTAGTTATCAACACCAAGTTAATTTTTTATAAAATCATCGACATATAGAAAAGTACTGGCTACTCCGTGGGTGAAACGCGAATGACAATTAGAAAGAGATGGGAAAGAGTGGTGGAAACACTCTATCTTTATGGTCAAAGGTGATTGGTCTAGAACGTTTGTCGTCTTTCGATGGTCCCAACTGTCAAAAACGTTCTAAACCAATCACCTTCGAGCAGAAAGAGAAAATTTCACACCACTCTCACCCTTCTCTTTCTACTTGTCATTCGCGTTTCACCCACGGAGTAGCCAGTCCATTTCTATATGTCAATCTATAAAATATAGGTTGGTATCAATGAGCCAAAGAAATAAGTGGCGCCTGCGCTTTGGTACTGTTGACATTTGAGTTCATCCTGCATGCAGTGGGGTCGGGGCACCTGTGTCCAGTTGCGCATGTAGCGTGCTCGAGATGCCCGCCCCTGGACGCCTCTCTGCATAGGCCCTGTCTTTTCACTCACCGATGGGGGAAAATCTTTCAGTTCGTTTCAGACTATGCCACTGGGTAATATAAAAACCCAACGCTACTTCGTGACCGTATACCCAAAGCTCCTGAAGCAAGTATGGTATAAACGTAGATCACCCATTGGCTGTTCTTAAAGAAGGAGTGAGTTCTTCCTAACCTCCGCTTGACATTTCTCCGAGATATGTTCAAAATTTCCATATTTTTACAAACATTTAATAAGGGATGAGACTTTCTATTCAAAGGAGGTTATTTTCGACGAAATTGCAATCGAAAATATAATATTTATAGTTAACATTTGAAAGCTCCGAACTTTTCGTAAATTAAAAATGTTTTTTTTACGTGTCAGGCTCAAAATATATTTTTGGGACCAATCCTCTGATACTAGACTTCAATGCTGTTGAAAATGCATTTCTCTTTAGCATTCTAACGTATATGATTTTGCGGTCAGGAGGATTCAGAAGTGGATATTCGTCAAGTCTCAACTTAGCGCACCAGTCAAATTTAGTCAAGGGAACAACCAGGGCCGTTTTTCAATTTTCACTTCCTCGACGTCATTTCGAATAGATTTAATCGATGCACTGAGTTAAGAATTAAAGAATATTCACTTCTGAAACCCCCCGACCGAGAAATCTTAGGGGGGGCGACCGTGGACTCCGGCGATGACCTTGTCGAGGAAGTGAAAATCGATAAATGGCCCCGGTTTTTCTCTCAAATAAATTTAAATGGTGCACTGAGTTGGGAATTGAGGAATATTCACTTTTGAAACCTCCCGACCGAGAAATCTTAGAGGACGCGACCGTGGACTCCGGCGATGACGTTGTCGAGGAAGTGAAAATCGATAAATAGCCCCGGTTTTTCCCTCGATTAAATTTAAATGGTGCACTGAGTTGGGAATTGAGGAATATTCACTTCTGAAACCTCCCGACCGAGAAATCTTAGAGGACGCGACCCTGGACTCCAGCGATGACGTTGTCGAGGAAGTGAAAATCGATAAATGGTCCCGGTTTTTCCCTCGATTAAATTTAAATGGTGCACTGAGTTGGGAATTGAGGAATATTCACTTGTGAAACCTCCCGACCGAGAAATCTTAGAGGACGCGACCCTGGACTCCAGCGATGACGTTGTCGAGGAAGTGAAAATCATTAATTTCTAACCAAACTAGTGTATTGTCGATTACAGTAGTGGAATTTTCAAACAAATAGTTGCATTTTCAACAAAAAAAGAGCATTTTTCAACCAATTATTGTTCAAATTTGAACTAAAAAAATCCAGTTTTCAACAAAAAATAGAATAGTTCAATTTTCACTTAACAAAATTAATTTTCTACACACAAAAAAAAACTAATTTTCAACCATAGTGATGAATATTCAACTAAAATGATGAATCTTCAACTGGAATAGTTGAATTTTCAACCAAATAGTTGGATTTTGATCTAAAAAAGATCATTTTTCAACAAAAAATGGAATAGCTAAATTTTCAGTAAACAAAATTAATTTTCAACCAAACTAGTGAATTTTCAACTGGAATAGTTGAATTTTCAACCAGATAGTTGGATTTTAAACTCAAAAAGATAAAATGAAGAGATTTCAATTAGAATAGTTGAATTTTAAACAAAAAAGATTAATCATCAAACTAAAATGAAGAATTTTCAACTAAATAGTTGAATTTTTAACTTAAAATATCAATTTTTAACCAAATAGTTGGATTTTGAACTAAAAAAGATCAGTTTTCAACAAAAAATAGAATAGTTCAATTTTCAGTTAAAAAAATTAATTTTTAACCAAACTAGTGAATTTTCAACTGGAATAGTTGAATTTTCAACCAAATAGTTCAACTTTCAACCACATCATTTTATTTTCAACCTAAAAGATAAATTTACAAACAAGAAGATTAATCTTCTACCAAAAAGGACGATTTATCAACAAAAGACATCAATTTTCAACTAAATGAGATCAATTTTTAACTAAAAATAGAATAGTTAAATTTGAACTTAAAAAAATGAATTTTCCATACAAAAAAACTAATTTTCAACCAAATTCAAATCAATTTTCAACTAAAATGATCAATCTTGTTTTTTTTTTGTGGAAAATTAATTTTGTCGAGTGAAAATGTAACTATTCTAATTTTTGCTGAAAACTGGATTTTTTTAGTTCAAATTTGAACAATAATTGCTTAAAAATTGCTCTTTTTTAGTTGAAAATTCAACTATTTAGTTGAAAATTCTTTATTTAAGTTTGATAATTCATCTTTTTTGTCTAAAATTCAACTATTTTAGTTGAAAATTCATTAGTTTGGTTGATAATTTATTTTTTTTTTTACTGCAAATTCAGGTATTTCATTTTTTCTTGAAAAATTATCTTTTTTAGTTCAAAATCCAACTAGTTGGTTGAAAATTTAACTATTCCAGTTGAAGATTCATCAGTTTAGTTGAAAATTCATCACTACTGTTGAAAATAGTTTTTTTTTTTCGTTTAACTAATTTTGTTAAGCGAAAATTGAACTATTCTATTTTTAGTTGAAAAATGATCTTTTTTAGTTCAAAATTCAACTATTTTATTGAAAATTTATCTTTTTAATTTGAAAATTCAACTATTAGGTTGAAAATTCAACTATTTCAGTTGAAAATTCTTCATTTTGTTTGAAGTGAAAATTCAACTATTTCAGTTGAAAATTCTTCATTTTGTTTGATAATTCATCATTTTTGTTTAAAATGCAACTATTCTAGTTGAAAATCCATTAGTTTGGTTGAAAATTAATTTTTTTTTTAACTGGAAATTTATCTATTACATTTTTTGTTGAAAATTTTTCATTTTTAGTTGAAAATTCATCTTTTTAGTTAAAAACAAAACTATTCTGTTGAGAGTTAAACTCGTTTGTTAAAAAATAATCTTTTTAGTTTAAAATCCCTCTATTCCAGTTTAAGATTCATTATTTTAGTTTAAAATTCATCAGTTGGTTGAAATTCTGTTGTGGGTGGAAAATTATTTTTTTAAACTGAAAATTGAACTATTATAATTTTTATTTGAAAACTAATATTTTTTAGTCCAAAATTCAACAATTTGATTAAAAATTGCACTTTTCTAGTTGAAAATTCAACTATTTCGATGAAAATTCATGTCTTCTCTTGGAAAATCGTCGTTTTTTGTAGAAAATAATTCTGCTTGACGGAAAATTAACATTTTTGTTTGAAAATTCATTTTTTGTTGTTAAAAATTCAATTATTTTATTATTTTATTTGGAAACTCATCACTTTGGTTGGAAAATTAGTTTTTTTTTTGTGTGGAAAATTAATTTTGCTTTTTAGTTGAAAATTTATGTCTCTTGTTGAAAAATCGTATTTTTTGGTAAAAAAATTATCTTTCAGGTTGAAAATAAAATTATTTGGTTCAAATTTGAACACTTTTTGGTCTAAAATTAATCTATTTCAATTGAAGATTCTTAGTTGAAAATTTATCACATTGGTTGAAAATTGTGTTTTTGTTGTGAAAAATTAATTTTGTTAACTGAAAATTTAACTATTACATTTTTGATTGAAAACTGATATTTTTTAGTTGAGAATTCAACTATTTGGGAGAGAATTCACTTGAAAAATCTACTTTTTCAGTTAAATTCGACTTTTATTTAAAATTAACATCCTTTTTCAGTAATTCATAACAATTTAATTCACAAAAGTTGTAGATCCCATCAAACCACATATTTTTTGCCTGAGCACTTTTTCCCGAAAATAAATACTTCTCAAGAAAAATTAAAAAAAAAAAGAATTATTCCTCCAAAAATGACCATGTGTTTAAAGAAATGGACGTTACCGACTGAGTATGACGTCAGAGTAAAGTGATGCCAATGTGGGCGCTTTTTGCTACTGCGCTTGCGTTCGGGCCGCGCACTGATTGGCCTTAGTTTGCGGGCAATTCAAAATTGAAATTAAAATCAATTCTCATATTTTATATAAATAATTATTGAAAATGCACAAGAATGTATATAAATTGTGCAAATTCTCATTTTAGACCAGAAAAAAATTTACAACACATATATTTATCAAATAACAGTTTATTTTCTTTGAATTCCGAAGAATAACTTATATTTCACAAAAAATTTAATTTCAGAAGAAATTTGTTGAAGAAGTAATTCAAAATAATCCTTTATTATGTTGTTAATATTTTGTTATGTATTCTTATAAGAATTTATTTTCATTCCAATTTTGAATTGCGCGCCAACTGCGACCAACCAGTGCGCGGCCCGAACGCAAGCGCAGTAGCAAAAGACTCCCACATTGGCATCACGAGCAGGTTGCGACTAGTCTAGCCTAGTCTCTAGGGGAAATAGTGTCTCTCGCGTCCCCGTTCCCGTCAATTTGGTGAAATCCTCTTCTGCTTGCCCGGATTTTCGCAAATTTCTCTTTGATTTCGAATTTTGTGATTTCTGGATACAAAAAAAGAGTGAAAAATGGCAAGTCCTGTGGTAATAGCGGCTACAACGAGGCACACGGCGACGGTAAGTAGCGAGAGTGAGTCGGTGTCACATTTTTTTTTGGTTATACTGGACCCCTTTTAAACGTGTCAAGTCAAATCACGTCAAGTGGAATCGAACTAAAGTTGATTAGCATTCTTACGTAATTATCGCTGGGTGCATACATATTGATGCTCTCCCACCTCCATAAGTTTCTAGAAATCGATTTTTCGACCCTTAACGGGGATTTTTCTTTCTTCGAGAGTTTATGACATTTGAGAAAAGATATTGCTGTGTACTTTTTCCCGGTTACTTTTACGGTTTTGTAATCTTTTTATTTAATCTTATTTAATCTAGTTTGAGTTTTACGATTTCTTTAATTAGATCTGGCAGCAGTTTTTCGATAAGAGGAAAAAAACAATTTAATAGAGAATACAAATTTCGAATGACTTAATTTTACTAGAATATTGAACTAATTACTAATAAATCACTAATTATCCTTTCGTTAGAAAAAACTGTTAATTTTTCAATATTTTGTTATATATTTTTGCAGGAAATTTTATAGGATTTGAGAACGTTGTGAGTGATTTACAGAAGTTTCTTTATTGTTACGAGAAAATTCCAGCAAATTCAATGTGACACCATTTTTTTTCATTTACATACAATTCTTTAAAATTAGCAATATCTTGAAAGAAATCTATTTTTTATTGCAAGTTTTTGAAAGAAGAATGTATTAAATATTAGCAATGTTAGAAATACATTAAATTTTTGATTGTTTCTTTTCCTAATACATACATTTTCTTTAGAAAAAACTTATTAAACTTCTTGTTAAATCTTTCTGAAAGCTTTGGAAATATCTGCGACATATTTAAAGTATTTAGAAATATTTGTAAAATCATTGAAATCTTTGTGAAACTTTTCTGACAGCTTGGGAAATCTTTGTGAAATATTTGAAATGTATGTAAAATCTTAGAAATCTTTGGGAAGTCATTAAAATCTTTGTGAAATATTTTTAATCTATCTCAAATCTTTGCTAAACCTTTGAAATCGTTGTGAAATATTTTGGAAATCATTAAAATCTTTGTGTAATCTTTAAAATCTAACTGAAATTTTTGTGCAATCTTTGAAATCTATTGGATATCTTTGCGAAATATTTGTGAAATTTTTTAAACGTTTAGAAAATCATTCAAATTTGCGAAATATTTGGTAAAATTTGTGATATTATTTAAATCTTTGTGAATTTGTTAGAAAATCATTGAAGTCTTTTTGAAATCTTTTAAATCTATCTGAAATCTTTGTAATTTATCCAAAATCTTTGCTAATTATTTGAAATACTTGTGAAATAATTGAAATCTTTGGGAAATCTTTATGAAATATTTGCGAAATATTATAAATATTTTTGCAATATTTGACAATATTTGTGAAATTATTGAAATCTTTGGGAAATCATTGAAAGCTTTGTGCAGCCCTTGAAATCTATTTGAAATATTTGTTAAATCTTTCAAATCTTTAGGAAATCTTTGGAAATTTTTGCGAAACATTTGATAATATTTGTGAAATTACTAAAATCTTTGTGAAATCTTTAATAAATCATTGAACTCTGCGAAATATTTGAAATATTTGGTAATATTTGTGAAATTATCGAAATCATTGAAGTTTTGGTGAAATATTTTTAATATATCCGAAATTCTTGCGAAACCTTTTAAATCTTTTGTGAAATCATTGAGAAATCATTGAAATCTTTGTAAAATCATTGAAATCTTTTTGAAATGTTTGGACATTTTTGCGAAATATTTATTAAATATTTGATAATATTTGTGTAATTATGAAAATCTTTATGAAATATTTAATTAATCATTGAACTCTTTACGAAATATTTAAAATACTTGGTATATATTTGTGAAATTATTGAAATCTTTGTTCCATATTTGAAATCTTTGGGAAAAGATTGAAATCTTTGAAATTAAAAGGTTATATATATCATATAACCTTTCTGAAAGCTCTGGAAATCTTTATGAAATCTTTGGAAATCTGCGAAATATTTGGTAATATTAGTGATATTATTTAAATCTTTGTGAAATTTTTGGAAAATAATTTAAGTTTTTGTGAAATCTTTTAAATCTATCCGAAATCTTTTTAGTCTATCCAAAATCTTTGCTAAATATTTTTAATATTTCTGAAATAATTGAATTCTTTGTGAGATCTTTTAAGTCTATCTGAAATATTTGAAATTTTTGTAAAAACTTGAAAATCTTTGGGAAATCGTTGAAGTCCTTGTGAAATATTTTTAATCTATCCGAAATCCTTGCGAAACCTTTAAAATCTTTTGTGAAATCTTTGAGAAATCATTAAAATATTTATTCAGTCTTTGAAATCTATCTGAAATATTTGTGAAATATTCAAAATCTTTGTTCAATCTTTGAAATCGTTGTGAAATAACTGAAGTCTTTGTGAAATCTTTCGGAAATCATTAAAATCCTTGTGAAATCTTTCCGAAATATTATAAATATATTAGCAATCTTTGATAATATTTGTGATATTATTAAAATCTTTGGGAAATCATTGAAGTCTTTGTGAAATATTTTTAATCTATCCGAAATCCTTGCGAAACCTTTAAAATTTTTTGTGAAATCTTTGAGAAATCATTAAAATCTTTATTCAGTCTTTGAAATCTATCTGAATTATTTTTGAAATATTCGAAATCTTTGTGAAATCTTTGTGAAATAATTGAAGTCTTTGTGAAATCTTTGGGAAATCATTGAAGTCTTTATGAAATATTTGCAAACTCTCCGAAATCCTTGCGAAACCTGCAAAATCTTTTGTGAAATCTTTGAGAAATCATTAAAAATCTTTGTTTTTGAAATCTTTGGAAATTTTTGGGAAATATTTATGAAATATTTGATAATATTTGTGAAATTATGAACATTTTTGTGATATCTTCAATAAATCATTGAACTCTTTGCGAAATATTTGTGAAATTATTGAAATCTTTGTTCAATCTTTGGGTAATGATTAAAATCCAATCATTAAAATGATTGAAATCTTTCTGAAAGCTATAGAAATCTTCGTCAAATCTTTGGAATACTGCGAAATATTTTTAATATTTGGTAATATTTGTGAAATTATTAAAATCTTTGTGAAATCTATCCGAAATCCTTGCGAAACCTTTAAAATCTTTTGTGAAATATTTGAGAAATTATTGAAATCTTTGGACATTTTTGCGAAATATTTGATAATATTTATGAAATTATTAAAATCTCTGTGAAATTTTTAATAAATCATTGAACTCTGCGAAATATTTAAAATATTTGGTAATATTTGTGAAATTATCGAAATCGTTGGGAAATCATTGAAGTCTTTGTGAAATATTTTTAATCTATCCGAAATTCTTGCGAAACCTTTAAAATCTTTTGTGAAATTATTGAGAAATCATTCAAATCTTTATTCAGTCTTTGAAATCTATCTGAAATATTTGTGAAATCTTTAAAATCTTTGTAAAATCATTGAAATCTTTTGGAAATCATTAAAATCCTTGTGAAATATCAGAAATGTTTTTGCAATATTTGACAATATTTGTGAAATTATTGAAATCTTTTGGAAATCATTGAAGTCTTTGTGAAACATTTTAAATCCCTGAAATCCTTGCGAAACCTTTAAAATCTTTTGTGAAATCTTTGAGAAATCATTAAAATCATTATTCAGTCTTTGAAATCTATCTGAAATATTTGTGAAATATTGGAAATCTTTGTGAAATAATTTAAGTCTTTGTGAAATCTTTTGGAAATAATTAAAATCCTTGTGAAATCTTTGCGAAATATTAGAAATATTTTTGCAATCTTTGATAATATTTGTGCTATTATTAAAATATTTGCGAAAAGTTATAAATATTTTTGCAATATTTGACAATATTTGTGAAATTATTGAAATCTTTGGGAAATCATTGAAGTCTTTGTGAAATACTTTAAATCTCTCCGAAATCCTTGCGGAACCCTTGAAATCTTTTGGGAAATCATTCAAATCTTTATTCAGTCTTTGAAATCTATTTGAAATATTTGTGAAATCTTGAAAATCTTTGGGAAATATTTGATAATATTTGTGAAATTATATGAAATAATATTTAAAAATAATCAAAATATTTATATCTATAAATATTTGGTAATATTTGTGAAATTATTGAAATCTTTGTGAAATCTTTGGAAATTGTTGCGAAATATTTTTGAAATATTTGATAATATTTGTGAAATTATATGAAATAATATTTAAAAATATTTAAAATATAAATATTTATATTTAAAAATATTTAAAATATTTGGTAATATTTGTGAAATTATTAAAATCTTTGTTCAATCTTTGAAATCTTTGTGAAATAATTGAAGCTTCGGAAATCATTAAAATCTTTTTTAAATCTTTGTGAAAACTTTCTAAAAGCTTTCGAAATTTTTGCGACATATTTACAATATTTGGTAATATTTGTAAATTTATTGAAATCTTTGGGAAATGATTGAAAGCTTTGGAAATCTTTGTAAAATATTTGAAATATTTATAAAAACTTGGAAATATTTGGGAAATCATTAAAATTGTTGTGAAATATTTTAAATCTATCTGATATCTTGGCTAAACCTTTCAATTCTCCGTGCAATTTTTGAAATCTAATGAAAATTTTCGTGAAATAATTGAAATCTTTGTTCAATCTTTGAAATCTATTCGATATCTTTGCCAAATATTTGTGAAATTTTTTAAACGTTTAGAAAATCATTCAAATCTTTGGAAATCTGCAAAATATTTGGTAATGTTTGTGAAATTATTTAAATCTTTGTGAAATTTTTGGAAAATCATTGCAGTCTTTGTGAAATCAATCCGAAATCTTTTTAGTCTATCCAAAATCTTTGCTAAATATTTGAAATAATTGAAATCTTTGGGAAAGCATTGAAATCTTAATGAAATCTTTGCGAAATATTAGAAAAAGTTTTGCATTCTTTGATAATATTTGTGATATTATTAAACTCTTTGCGAAATATTTTTGCAATATTTAACAATATTTGTGAAATTATTGAAATCGTTGGGAAATCATTGAAGTCTTTGTGAAATATTTTTAATCTATCCGAAATCTTTGCAAAATCTTTTCTGAAATCTTTGAGAAATCATTAAAATCTTTATTCAGTCTTTGGAAGCTATCTGAAATATTTGTGAAATATTCGAAATCTTTAAAATCTTTGGAAAATCATTTAAATCTTTGTGAAATCTTTTTGAACTCTTTGGAAATTGTTGCAAAATATTTGAAATATTTTTGAAATATTTAATAATATTTGTGAAATTATTAAATTTTTCGTTTAATCTTTGAAATATTTGTGAAATAATTGATGTTTGGGAAATTATCAAAATCATTGTGAAAAGTTTCTGAAATCTTTGTGAAATCTTTCTGAAAGATTTGGAAAATTTTCCGACATATTTAAAATATTTGGTAATATTTGTAAATTTATTGAAATCTTTGGGAAATGATTGAAATCTTCGTGAAAGCTTTGGAAATCTTAGTGAAATCTTTAGAATCTTTGTGAAATATTTGAAATCTTTATAAAAACTTTTAAATCATTGATAAATCATTAAAATCTGTGTGAAATATTTTTAATCCATCTGAAATCTTTGCTAAAACTTTGAAATCTTTGTGAAATATTGTGGAAATCATTAAAATCTTTGTGTAATCTTTGACATCTAACGGAAATTTTTGGGAAATAATTGAAATATTTGTGCAATCTTTGAAATCTATTCGATATCTTTGCGAAATATTTGTGAAATTTGTTAAACTTTTAGAAAATCATTCAAATCTTTGGAAATCTGCGAAATATTTGGTAATATTTATGATATTATTTCAATCTTTGTGAAATTTTTGGAAAATCATTGAAGTCTTTGTGAAATCTTTTAAATCTATCCGAATTATTTTGAATCTATCCAAAATCCTTGCTAAATATTTGAAATCTTTGCTAAATCCTCGAAATCTTTTTAAAATCATTGAGAAATAATTGAAATCTTTGTGCAATCTTTCAAATATATCGGAAATCTTTGCGAAATAATTGAAGTCTTTGTGGAATCTTTTAAATGTATCCAAAATCCTTGCGAAACTTTTAAAATCTTTGGTGAAATCTTTGAGAAATCATTGAATTCTTTATGCAGTCTTTGAAATCTATCTAAAATATTTATGAAATATTCGAAATCTTTAGAATCTTTGGGAAATCTTGCTGAAATCTTTGCGAAATATTAGAAATATTTTTGCAATACTTGGTAATATTTGTGATATTATTAAAATCTTTACGAAACCTTTACAATATTTTGTGAAATTTTTTAGAAATCATTAAAATCTTTGTACAGTCTTTGAAATCTATCTGAAATATTTGTGAAATCTTTCAAATCTTTGGGAAATCATTGAAATTATTGCGAAATATTTGATAATATTTGTGAAATCTTTGATTAATCATTGAACTCTTTACGAAATATTTAAAATACTTGGTAGTGTTTGTGAAATCATTCAAATCCTTGAGAAATCTTTGTGAAATCGTTCAAATCCTTGTGAAATCTTTCTGAAAGCTTTGGAAATCTTAGCGACATATTTAAAATATTTTGTAATATTTGTAAATTTATTGAAATTTTTGGGAAATGATTGAAATTTTTGTGAAATCTTTGTGAAACCTTTCTGAAAGCTTTGGAAATCTTTGTAAAATCTTTGGGGATTCATTAAAATCTTTGTGAAGTATTTTAATTCTTTGTAAAATCTGAGAAATCATTAAAATCTTTGTGAAGTATTTCAAATCTATCTGAAATCTTGGCTAAACCTTTGAAATCCTTGTGAAATTTTTGAAATCTAACGGACATTATTGTAAAATAATTGAAATCTTTGAAATCTATTCGATATCTTTGCGAAATATTTGTGAAATTTTTTAAACGTTTAGGAAATCACTCAAATCTTTGGAAATCTACTAAATATTTGGTAATATTTATGAAATTATTTAAATCTTTGTGAAATTGTTGGAAAATCATTGAAGTCTTTGTGAAATCTTTTAAATCTATCCGAAATCCTTGCGAAACCTTTAAAATCTTTTGTGAAATATTTGAGAAATCATTGAAATCTTTGTGCAGTCTTTGAAATCTATCTGAAATATTTGTGAAATCTTTAAAATCATTGGGAAATTTTTGGAAAATCATTGAAATCTTTGTGAAATCTATCGGAAATCTTTTTAATCCATCAAAAATCTTTGCTAAATATCTGAAATTTTGGTGAAATTTTTGGGTCATCGTTGTGAAATCTTTGAAATATATCTGAAATCTTCGAAATCTTTGGGAAATCTTTGACAAAAATTGAAATCTTTGAAATATATCGGAAATCATTGCAAAATAATTAAAGTCTTTGTGAAATATTTTTAATCTATGCAAAATCGTTGCGAAACCTTTAAAATTTTTTGTGAAGCCTTTGAGAAATCATTAAAATCTTTGTGTAGTCTTTGAAATCTATCTGAAATATTTGTGAAATATTCGAAATCCTTGTGAAATCTTTAAAATCTTTAGGAAATCATCGAAATCTTTAATTAATCATTGAACTCTGCGAAATATTTAAGATATTTGGTAATATTTGTGAAATTATTGAAATCTTTGTTCAATCTCTGAAATTTTTGTGAAATAATTGAAGTCTTTGTGAAATATTTGAGAAATCATTAAAATCCTTGTGAAATCTTTCTGAAAGCTTTGGAAATCTTTGCGACATAATGAAAATATTTGGTAATATTTGTGAATTTATTTAAATGTTTGGGAAACGATTGAAATCTTTGTGAAACCTTTCTGAAAGCTTTGGAAATCTTTGTGAAATCTTTCTGAAGTCTTTGGAATCTTTGTGAAATATGTATTTGAAATCTTTGTAAAATTTTAGAAATCTTTGTGAAAACATTAAAATCTTTGTGAAATATTTTTAATTTATCTGAGATCTTCGCGAAATCTTTGTGCAATCTTTGAAATCTATCGGAAATTTTTGTGAAATAATTGAAATATTTGTGAAATTTTTGGAAAATCATTGAAGTCTTTGTGAAATCTTTTTAATCTATCCAAAATCTTTGCTAAATATTTGAAATTTTTGGATAATCGTTGTGAAATTTTTTTAATCTATCTGAAATCATTGCTTAATCTTCGAAATATTTGTGAAATCTTGGAGAAATAATTGAAATCTTTGCGAATTAATTGAAGTCTTTGTGAATTCTTTCAAATCTATCCAAAATCCTTGCGAAACCTTTAAAATCTTTTGTGAAATCTGTGAGAAATCATTAAAACATTTATGCAGTCTTTGAAATCTATCTAAAATATTTTTGAAATATTCGAAATCTTTGTGAAATCTTTCAAATCATTGTGAAATCTTTGAAAATGTTTGCGCAATATTAAAAATATTTGATAATATTTGTGAAATTGTTAAAATCTTTATGAAATCTTTAATAAATCATTGAACTCTTTGCGAAATATTTAAAATACATGGTAATATTTGTGAAATTATTGAAATCTTTGGGAAATCTTTGAAGTCTTTGTGAAATATTTTTAATCTCTCCGAAATCCTTGCGAAACCTTTAAAATATTTCGTGAAATCTTCGTGAAAAAATTTGCGAATATTTTTGAAAGAAAGAGATGAATTTTAAAAACGAAACATTACAGAATTTTCGGTAAAACAGTTGAATTTGCAACACGAAAATATGAATTTTTAACAAAAAAGACAAATTTTCAAGATAATACCTCAATTTTTCAACCAAAATTATAAACCTTCAAACAAATTAATTTTTAACAAAGTATGTCAACTTTTACCCACGCAGCTAAATTTTCAATTTAAAAATATCAGTTTTCAACAAAATAGTTTAACATTCAGTTAAGAGTGGAATTTAAAAAAATAAAATGATGAATTTTCAACTACAATATTTTAATTTTCAGTTGAAAAAAAAATGAATTTTCAACAACAAAAACGAATTTTCAGCCAAAGAAGATTTGTTTTCATGCACACAGTTGCATTTTTATTTCACAAAAGGTAAAATCTCTATTAAAACAGACGAATTTTCAAATCAAAAAGACGAATTAAAAAAAAATAGTTGAATTTTCAACCGACAAGGATTTCAGTTGAATTATCAACATGAAAATATGATTTTTGAACAAAAATGTAATTTACACTAATGCCAACACTGTATAAAGTATATGTGACAGTTTTATCGGAAAGGTTAAAAAAAGAAGTTGTGGAAAAAAATATAGAGCCGCCAAATCAGACAGGGTTTAGAAAAGGGATGGGGGTGATGGACAATATACAGGGCGTCCCAGTATTCCAAAAACATTTTTATATTTTTGAATTCTAACAAAAAAATAGCGTCGAAAATAATTTTAAAAAAAATTTGCTAAATTTAATAATTACCGAGTAATTAACAATTAAAGATGAACCAATAAGAAGCACGCGTTAGACGATCTACAGTCCATGTGCCATAGAGAAGAGTGTGTGGATAAACAAGTTCAGTTCTTATAATTTCTCCTCCGTCAACGAGACACAGAAATTAAAAAATATATTTTCCACAATCAACCAAATTAGACTCAGAGTCAGACAGAATTTCCTTGAATTAATTATAATTCTCTGGCATTCTGTAAAAACATCAGTAGAATTTTCTTCAATGATGTAGAATTCACTTAAGTTGTGTATAATTCTGTTAAATTCAGCAGAATTCTCTTGAATTTAGTAGAATTCTCTTGAAATATGTAAAATTCTCTTAAAATTTGCTTAATTCTCTTAAATTCAGTAGAATTCTCCTAGGTTTGGCAGAATTCTCTTGAATTTAGTCGAAGCACTGTGTTTTCCTTTGAATTCAGCAGAATATTCTTGAAACCAGCAAAATTCTTTCGAATTCAAGAGAATTCTCTAAAGTTAGGCAGAATTCCCTTGAAATTATCATAATTCTCTGGAATTCTGTAAAAATATCTCGTAAATTCAGTAGAATTCTCCTTATTCATGCATTGTCTTCAAATCTATATAATTCTCTTGAAGTCCGTAAAATTCTCTTCAATTCAGTAGAATTCTCTTACGTTTGGCAGAATTCTCTTGAATTGAGTAGAACTTTCTTGATTTCCGTAAAATTATCTTAAATTATGTAAAAGACTCTTGAATTCTGTAGAATTATCTTGAATTCTGTAGTATTCTCTTGAAAACCTTTGAACCTATTAGAAATTATTTAACACTTCTGAATTCATGCAAATAATTTTTGATTTATTTTGAATTCAATAGTCTTTGCAATTTTTATTCTTGTAAATGTGACAAGAAATGTGGATAAAATTCCATTGAAAAAATGTGACACGCCAGAGTCATAATTAAATGCTTGATGATTTCAGTGCACGCGTTTAAAAAAAAGTACCAAGTTACTTGTTCCAGGTGCATTTTAAAGTGCAAACATATACCCGCGAAAATCCCTCTGATGGTGTACATGCACAGATGATTTTATTGCTTGTAATGAGGTTTCTTTACTTAGCGAACATAATAAAAGAATTACTCAGTCATTTTCTATACATATGTGCACAAATGAGGCGAACACACCCCTGGTGAAAGTTTTTTGCCGATGCCCTCGTACGAGGGGTGGTTTTTTGGGGGGTGTAATATTATTTTAGGTATGGAGATATCAACGAGAGTCTTGGGAAAGTGTCTGACATGACAAGTTTTGATTTGAATTATTTTTGGTTGCTTAAGTCGAAGTCAATTCAGGTGAGGTTAGGTAAATATACTAGGGGTGATTTTTGGGGTGTCTAATTTTTTTCAGTGATGAGAGAATCTACTGGAGTCTTCTAAGATTGCGGAATGTAATTACCTTTAATTTGTTATTATTTTGGTAAACGTCATCTTAATTGACTTCGAGTAAAGCAGCTAAAAATATTTCAAATCAAAACTAGTCATGTCACGCATCTTTTCAAGACTGTAGTAGATATTGCCATTTCAACAATAATATTATACAGCCTCCAAAAACCACCCCTAGTACATTTAACGAACCCAGTCTCAGTTACACTTAAATGAAGCAGCCAAAAAATTTCAAATTGAATATAGTCACCCCAGACACTTTTCCAAAACTGTATCAGATGTCCTAATTCCTACAATAACATTACACAGCTTCACAATGCTACACCTAGTACATTTAGCGAACCCAGTATCAGTTGCCTTCGACTGAAGCAGCCAAAAAATTTCAAATAATCACCCCGCACACTTTCCAAGACTCTATTTCATATCGCTATACTTATAATAATATTATACTGCCTCAAAAAACTACCACTAGTACATTTAACAAACTCCGTCTCAGCTGCCTTTAACTAAATCAGCCAAAATAATTACAAATTAATGGTAGTCACATCTGGCACTCTTTTATTACGCTCGCTAAGTAAAGAAACCTCATTACAAGCAATAAAATCATCTCTGCATGTACGCCATCAGAGGGATTTTTGCGGGTGTATGTTTGAACTTTAAAAAGCACCCGGAACAAGTAACTTGGTACTTTTTGTTAAACGCGTGCACTAAAATCATCAAGCATTTAATTATGACTCTGGCGTGTCACATTTTTTCAATGAAATTTTATCCACATTTCTTGTAACGTTTAAAATAATAGAAATTGGAAAGACTAATGAATTCAAAGTAAATCAAAGGTTATTCTAATGAATTCAGAAGTATTAAATAATTTGTAATAAGTTTGAAAGTGTTCAAGAGAATTCTACATAATTCAAGATAATTCTACGAAATTCAAGAGTCTTTTACAGAATTTAAGATAATTTTACGGAAATCAAGAGAGCTCTACTCAATTCAAGAGAATTCTACAGATTGCACGAGAATTCTGCCTAACTCTAGAGAATTCTCTTGAATTCGAAAGAATTTTGTTGATTTCAAGAATATTCTGCTGAATTTGAAAGAAACACGATAATTTGACTAAATTCACGAGAATTCTACCAAACCTAGGAGAATTCACCTGAATTTAAGAGAATTAAACAAAGTTTAAAAGAATGTTACGTATTTCAAGAGAACTCTACTGAATTCAAGAGAATTCTACTGAATTCAAGAGAATTCTGCTGATTTTAAAAGAATAATACACAATTTAAGAGAATTCTACATAATTCAAGAAAATTCTACTGATATTTCACAGAATTCCAGAGAATTATGATTAATTTAAAGGAATTCTGTCTTACTCTAGAGAATTCTCTTGAATTTAGCTGACTTCAAGAATACCCTGCTGAATTCGAAATAAAGCCCGATAATTTGACTAAATTCAAGAAAATTCTGCCAAACCTAGGAGACTTCTACTGAATTTAAGAGAATTAAGCAAAGTTTGAGAGAATTTTGCATCTTTCAAGAGAATTTTGCATCTTTCAAGAGAATTCTACTGAATTCAAGATAATTCTGCTAAATTAAAAATAATTATACACAATTTAGGAAAGTTCTACATAATTTAAGAGAATTCTACTGAATCTACGAGATATTTTTACAGAATTCCAAAGAATTATGATTAATTCAAGGGAATTCTGCCTAACTCTGGAGAATTCCCTGGAATTCGAAAGAATTTTGCTGATTTCAAGAATATTCTTCTGAATTCAAAATAAATCATGATGCTTTTACTAACTTCAAGAGAATTCTGCCAAACTTAAGAGAATTCTACTGAATTTAAGAGAATTAAGCATAGTTTAAGAGAATGTTACATATTTCAAGAATATTCTTCTGAATTCAAAAGACAGTATGATGCTTTGACTAACTTCAAGAGAATTCTGCCAAAATTAAAAGAATGCTACTGAATTCAAAAGAATTTTACATAATTCAACGGAATTCTATTGAATTCATGATAATTCTACTGAGTTCATGAGAATGTTACAAAATTCAAGAATTCAAACGAATGCTGCTGAAATCAAAATAATCTCACAGAATTAGAGCGCAGTTTGTTGATTTGAAGAAAATTCTGCTGAATTCAGAAGAATTCTTCACAATTCAGGAGAATTCTACTGAGTTCTCGAAAATTCTACAGAATTCAAGGGAATTTTACAGAATTCATGAGAATGTTGTCTAATTTGGTTGATTTTGGAAAACATATTTTTAAATTTTTGTATCTCGTTGTCTAACGCGTGCTTCTGTTTGGTTAATCTTTAATTGGTAATTACTCGGTAATTATTAAATTTAGAAATTTTTTTTTATAATTGTCTTCGACGCCATTTTTTTCTTAGAATTCAAAAATATATAAATGTTTTTTTTAATACTGGGACCCCCTGTATATTTCCTCACCAATCACACCATTTCAGAATGCTGTTTTGTTCTCTAATTGATAAATATCAAAATCAAATTTATTTGCAATGACAATTACAGCATGTACCAATGGTCACCTAGAAAAAGGATCATAAGTCTGTCTCAATTCATAAATATTTTTATCCTCAAAGCCTATGACTACCAAACGCTCCTTATGTTACCCTTTTCCATCGGCATCTACTTTACGTTTGAAAATCTACTGTGAGTCTATTACTGATATCTTTTGTCTATTTTTCATTCTAGACGGTCTATATACAATTTTCCAGACTTTATTTTTACTCATGGAATTTAACTCGTTATTAATGGCTGCTTGCCAATTTTGGTTTTCTTTACTACACTTTGCCTTTTTATAGTTTTTAGGATCAGAATTAATCTCGCTCAATAGAGCATGGAAAATTTCATCATTCATACAATCCATTCCTCGCTCTGATTGATCTTTCATAGGACAAGACAATTAAGCGGACTCCTTATAAATTTCATGAACTTGCAAATTTGAAAAACTACTGGTATCTATGAATTGAGAGAACTCAGAACAATTATTTATATTTGAATTTGATATATTTTTCTTTGGTCTACCTCTTTTACGCACCGTGACTCCTTCCGTTTTTGACATTTCAGTGTCTTTGTTGTCAGGTTTATCAAACTCAAGAAACCCTTTATCTTTATATAAAATCTAGTAAATTCGTGGCATATCTTTGATACAATTTTTTTCATATTTGTCTCCGTAAACTATTTTTTCATTGAATCGTACGTCCCTACACTGTAACAAATTTCGGGAATTTTCCCCACTTTTTAGTGGGGAAAAATCTACATTTTCGTTATTTTCCCCAAGATTTGCGGAAATTTTCCTAAAAGTTTTTATAATTCATTAAAAAATTGGGGAAAATTCCCTAAAATTTAGGAAATTAGATAATACCTACAATTTTTGGGGAAATTTCCCGAAATTAATGGTAATTTATACCAAATTTTGGGAATATTTCCTACAATTTGGGGAATTCAATGATTCCAGCTGAATGTAGGGAATCGTTAAAAAATTCATTTTTGATTTTCCTTGTAGAGTAGGTAAATTTTCTAAAAACTCTTACCTTATGTCCAGGAAGATATTTTGCTCTGAAATATTTGATAAACTAGCACAATATTTTGAATACTTTTACACATTTTTTTGAAAAAAAGATTTAATAATGTTATAGTCATCTCAAAGATTTCTTTCGGTCGTTTTCATGGAAGATTATACAAAATTGTAGATTTTTTAGCAGTTCGACATAGAGAGCTTTAAATTTGTATAAATTTCTTTCGATTTTTAATGAATAATTATTAAGTTGATGAGTTTGTATGAAAAATAAAATTTTTCTAAAAATAATAATTAAAATCTACAAAAAAAGCTTTTGATTAATCAGTTAAGTGTAGCACCACTATACACTTTCTTGCCGCTCTAAGCTGGTAGTTCTTGAGAAATCAGCCAGGGCGCGACGTGTCACCTCTCTCGAAAGAGAAATGACGCGTCGAGTGTTTAAGAAAGCAGTCGACGCGAAGCAAAAATTATTTACCTGGCGCAGAAGCAACCTTGATCAAGCTCTTCCATTGCTGCGGTCAAGCTCACCCTTGCTTTTTTATTGGTATGGCACAAATTTTGTGGAATTTTTCCCCCCACATAAATTTCGGAAAAATCCCGAAATTTTGAAGCTTTTATAGAATAACATAAGGAATATTTCCCACCAAATTTTTGGGAAAATTCATTACTTTTAGTCAATATTCCAAAAAAGTTTAGGGAGATTTTCCTAAATAATGAGTCAATATTCACAAAGTTTTAAGCAATGTTCCATAAATTTTGGGGAATTTTCCCTACATAAATGATGGGATAATTCCAGATATTTAAGGTATCATTTCACAATAGCATAGGGATTTCACCCCATCAAATCTTGGGGGAAATTCACCACTTATTGGTTAATATTCTATACGAATGTTTGGAGAATTTTCCCTACTAAACTTTGGGGAAAATTCCACAAAATGTGTGGAAATTAGCGTCAGCACAATCTTAGGGAAAATTCGCCAAGAAATTTTTTACAGTGTACATTCATAAAAATTTCCGTCTTTCGGTCTCAAAAATCGATATTCTGTAGGGTTGTAACCCACTAAAATAACTCGCCTTCTTCAGCTCTAAATTTCTGACCTATTTTTCGTTGGACTTTAATATAGGCTACACATTCAAATCTTTTGATCTGATTGATATTGAAATGATGTTTAGGAGCGAATTTCTGTAATGGCAAAATCGTATTATTGATTTTATGTGGAGTATGACTGTATGTATGCACAGCTGCAGATAGAGCTACGTCTTATAAATGTTCCGGCAACATCGCATCATACATTCAACATTTTCCTTTCTTTTACAGTGTTAAGGCTCATGTAGGAGGTAATATAGCCTAGAAAATTCACTTGAAAAAATTAATTCGAAATGCTAGCGCAACGAATGATTATCGGGGTGCAATTTTTTTCCAACAGGCCAAAGAGTGATAATTTTGTTAAAGTTGTTATAATTTGTTAAAGACCATAACAAATGTATCTTATTAACAATATATATTTCTATGAAAACACTAAAAGGAGGAAAAATACATTCAATGTAAAATAATGACTCGAAAAATTTCGAAATAAACTTCTATGTCTGTTGGAATAATTCTTCTATTTTTAATATCGCGCCAGTTCTGTTTATTTCTCATCTGCTGCTTTGGAGATTCAATATTTAAGGAATTTAACATATTTATCGTAAGTGTTGACGATCCTCAGGGTCGTTCCGCCCCGAATATGAATTTGAGCTTCCAAAAGGAAAAAAAAATTGCCGCTGATAATCGTTCGTTGCGCTAGCATTTCATTTTGATTTTTTCAGGTGAGTTTTCTAAGTTACATTAACCACTACATGAGCCTTAAGTTAAATCGTTCGCTCAGCCATTATGCTGTGGCGTATCGGAACTAGCTAATTGTAATTCCGCACCTATATTTTTTAGGACTTCAATCGTGTAACCACCTTTAAATTCGGTACCTTGATCTGATATTAAATAACGTAACTTTGCATCATACCCTAACAAGTTTCGCGCACTCTGTACGAACATTTCAAAACAATGTCCGGTCTCGCTTTTTGCTTTCATAGAATATGTCATTGCTAATCGGGAATAATTATCTATGAATACAGAAATGTATCTGTATCCCTTGAGATGAGATGCAAGTGAAATAGGTCGCAATACATCTGAATGGATTATTTGAAGAGGAACAGTGTCACGATTGCGCATCGATGGAAAAGGCAACCTATTAAATTTATAAATTAAACACACCTTACAATCCATGATAGAATCATCAAAAATCGCATAATTTAATTCTTTATAATCCGGGAATTTCGATTGCAAAGCCTTAAGTTAAGTTAATGAAGCATGACCGAACATCGCGTGCCACAGCATGGCCTTTTTGTTTTTATTAAATTTCTTATTTTCTGCTTAAAGTGTTCTACGTCATAGAATTTACGATCCCATATTGTTATGTCAAAATTTGATTGTTCATATGGTTTAGTATTTTTATCTTTGTCAATATGAGATTTAGCTGTCGCACCTGAAATATCATCGCTCATTTCATCAGATATTGATTTTGTTAAGCTTTGCTTTAATTCAATTTTATTTTCCTGTGATGAACTTTCTTGTGTCTTATCTTTTGCAGTGATCCTTCGCGTAACATATCTTTTTATTTCAGAACTTCTCTCAACTAGACTTGCAAGTACTCATTTATTTGTAATCATGGGAAAATTCACATCATAACTGCTATTGTTAATGTTCAATTCTATTATCCAGTATGGACATTTGTAGTATTTCAAATAAATTTCTATTCTCTACAACTATTTCAAAATTACCCGCTCCCTCCGTTTTGAAGACTGCTAAGTTATTTTTGTTTGCACATTTCAGCACACCTTGATCACACTAAATAAAGTTGGTGTAAATTTACATCCTGCGACGATGGAAATAATTCGATCGGTGTGGCACATAGTAAATAAGCAGAATTCTGTAAAAATACATATTTTTCTTCTCAACCTGCGTCCGCCGTAAAGAAATACATGCAGGACGTAAATTTCCCGTTATCGACCGTGATATTACGCACGGGTCGTAAATCTCCGAAATCTCGTTGAATTTTGTCTTCAGCTTTTCTAATCGAAAAGATATTTCGAGGTTTCGTTCCCCAAAAACTTTCCGGTTATTCGAATTTCAATATTTTTTCATCTCTGACTTATTCCTAACGTTCCCTGATTTTAAAATTTCCCTGACTTTTCTCTGATTTGCAGTTCTTCTGTAACCTGCAGCCACCTTGCTACTATTCACAATTTTTCACAGAGGTGAACATATTTTAAAGCTATTTTCTGCATTTAAGGGAGAAAATGGAATATAACCACTTTACAGTCTCAAAATTCAAAAATTAATTTTTTTCGAGTGAAAGAACAAATTATTTTTTACATATTCAACGCGACATGACGTGCAAAACAACGTAAACAAGAATGCGAACAATGAAATGCGCACCCATCGGTAAGAGGCCGTTCGGGCGTCTCCGGAACTCATCGTTGCGCACAACTTATACTCGACAGTCCCGAATGGTCCAAATTTACGTCCTGCACATAATTCTGCGGCGTTCGCCCGTGCGGACTTACTCCCTCGCGATAGAAAAGCACACATCGTCAAAATTTACATATACTTTCGTAGACTTGAAGCACCAAGTAAATTTATCACCTTACGTAAACTTACTATGTCCCGCGTCGATCGAATAATTTCAATCATTGGACGTAGTAATATTACATTCGACTGCAAATGAAACAATCTTCGTTTTATTTTCACATTGTTACCTGAAGTGAAATCACACTAGATTGCAAATAAGCACTGTAGTATTTATTGAAAATACCCTGAAAATACACTGCACGTATAATTACTAGCTGATTATAAATATCACCAAAGCTTTTTTTACAGTGCAGAATTATTAAATGTCTTGAAGAAAATTTTAGAGTTCGTTAAATTTCTGTCACACCAGAATCTCGTAAGAATGTCGCGAGGAATTGATCCAAACCTACGTTACTTGTGTTAGTTACAAATGCTTCTACTTCTACATTATTTTCAGAATTTTAATATTTGTGAAGTTGCTCACCTTTGTTCTTTCCTCATGAAGAGTTATAGTTCTTCGGCTGATTTTATTGGGAGAAACTTTTATTGTGCTCATACTTGGAACTTTGTCGACGATAATTACTTCTACCCCTGCCTCTAATACTTCTGAACTTTCTCTTTATAGCTTTTCCTATGCTGTCTTGTGACTCATTAGTGATTTTCCTTTTAAATCCTCGCATTTGACTGCGACCTGAACCTCGGAAACAGCGAGAGTAAAATTGATTTGAATTATTATATTTATAACCCCGTCTCCGATCTCCAAAGTAGCTTGAGGGGCTTTGCAGTCTCGGCTGATGTTCCCAGTTGTTTTACAATTATAGCATAATTTTTGCCCTTTACTGGGGCAATCTTGGGCAATTGGTTATAACTAACACACTCAAAGCAGTGCTCAGATTCTTCACTCCTTGCCATATTCGCACCTCTCACTGCATGATTCACTGAGCGTATCTGATTAGATGCACTGCTGGTATGAGCACGAGCTGCTTCATCTTGAAGAACAAGGAGTTTTGATTATTTACATTAAATGCCTTTGCCTTTAGAGCTTTTTGAAGCTAATTCCACTGTCTGAATCGAAGACAGAGACACCTACACAGCACTATATAACGCATCTATCGTTTCGTCTTCTGAGAACGGATTTGCACCTGGAGAGTTTTCATAATTATAAAGATGTTTTCGCACCGACTGTGACGAAGAGCATGGTGAATGTAGCCAATTAGTGAAGGCCGTGAGGCCCACTCTCCTTCCTGCTGACGGCTTCCACCCCTGGACACGAATCGTAGGTGATCGAATTACTTTGCTTGCAAAATAAATTTATTTTTGGGATTTTCCTTATGCTCTACGGATGTCAAATATCGAAGTTTCCGTACACTTGTTGTGAAAAAAGTCGTCACAACTCATTGGGGATCGACAGACTCACCATTAACAAAAAGTTGACAACACAAGACCGCATGAACTTGTTGTGCAATATACTATTTCCTGCTCGTTAATATTCTCATCGCTAACCTCTTTTTTTTCGTACAAGGAGAGGAAATCTTGCATAAAACACCCGGCCTAGGTCTTACAAAACCTAACCCTAAGGCTGGGTAATGTCGGATTCCTACCAACTGAACCTCCCCTTTCGCGTGCCAAACTACAATCCCGGGACCGCTTAGGCATTACTTCAGGGTTGCAGCTTATAGACACCAGTACGCCATGATTCGGCTTTCTGCTGCTCCTGCCAACCTGACCTTACTTTGTCGTCTTCCAGAACCAACTAAGATGTATGCATCGTCCTCAGTAGCGTGCAAATTTACAGGCCATGGGCTCATCGGCCTTCGACATTTGTCTTGGTCTGGTTCATTATCTTTATCGATTCTAAGGTTTCCTCGACGGGGCTGCCTCTCTAAACGATTTGCACCTTAATGATTCCGGCAGATGATCCGACCGAGGCTTTCCTACTTCGGCGACGCAGATCTAGCACTGTGGCGCGCTTGCATACTCCACAGCCCTAGGACCCTCCTTGCCGCACCTCCAACAGCACCTGGTCCATCCTTTCGCGAATTTTACAGGACACCCAGCCCATCTTAAGGTGTCCTGTACGGAGTCGCCTCGCGGCTTACTCCTCATTTAGTTCGACATACGTGTTCAGGTTACCCCTGTAGGCTTTCTTTGTCATGCTGACCTTGACTTCTGCCGCCTGACTCTCTCCGAAGTGTCTTCTAACTGCATCACGTACCTCTTCTTTCAGTGTCATCTCGTCGAGGTCCAAAACCTCGCCTTCGATGCGAGGCACGAGCTGTCGCACGTTATCCCCATCGCAACAGCCTCCCTGATCGCAGTTGACTATTTGGCCTTGCAATCTGCGTCAGCGCCCACCTCGATGAGGATATCTCCATTCCTTGTCATCCTGACACCCTTGATTTTCACACCAAGGTTGTCTGACTGCACTTTGCCTTTAACGTTCTTAAGGACCTGTGTGTAAATCCCGTGGCCGGTTTTATTAAGACCGTCTCGGTCCTCTCGGAGATCTATCGCCCTCTCTCTATGAATAGGAGCTAGAAGTTCCCCGGCTTCTTCGGTGTGCACCCCCTTACTGGCTATCACACCACGCACTGCCTTTCTGCTTACCTCCGTCACTCTGTGGCCAATTTTTTCACCCATGGCATCTTCGATGGCGCCACCAATGGCCAATGCTACACACTCGGGCGTTTCCGTACCTATAAACTAAGCAAGCCTGTATAATCTTACACATATATCTATTCTTTGAATATTGTAGACCCGAGTATACGACACCAATCACTCTAGTTTCGGTCGGGTGTCCATCCGTCCGTCCTATTTGGGACGTATAATTTCGAGCCTCATGGTTTAGGACAAGTTACAAGTAATGACGTTTTTCAAAAAGTTACTGTTACAGTAAGTTATACTGTAACATAGTTACTTTTTTAAACAAGTAACTTGTAACGTAACTTGATTACAATTTTTTTGTAATTTGCAACTTATTTTCAGTTACTTTAAAAAGTTAATAAAAAAATTTTATAATCCTTTTATTAAGTGTTCGGTTGGTTTCTTATTTATTTTTTAAAGAAAGCTATAAATACTGTAATTAATTAACATAATTGTCATTTTTCCGGATTTCCACATAACCTAATCTTCATTTGCACAAATTTCTACTTGTCATATTTTACATTTATTCGAATTATCATTTGACGTAATCCATTTTCCATCCCACCTAAAATAAAGGCGCGAAATTTGAATAAAAAAATCTTATTCGGCTGATTTTAAATTTCGCACCTTTATTTTAGGCCGGATGGGCTGTAGGACAAATAAAATTTCTGTGACATGGCAATTTGATGAAGTGGGAATTATGACAAATGGCGATTGTTGTAAATGAATGCTAGGTAATTTGGTTATTCGGGAAAAAAGAAATGATGTCAAACGATAATTCGAATAAATGTAAAATATGACAAGTGGAAATTCATGCAAATGAATATTAGGTCATGTGAAAATTCGGAAATATGACAGTTATGTTAAATAAAAATGGTGAAAACAGAAATTTTATTAAATTGAAATTAGCAATAATAAATATTATGGTCAATAGAAATTCGAAAATATGAAAATGTATAAATTCTTGAAAATAAACCAAGAATCTTACGATAAAATTTGGACGAATACCACAAAATGCTCCTATTGTAATAATTTTGTTAAAAAGTCATTTTTTTGTTGAGAATTAAATTATTATATTGAAAATTCGTCTTTTTGGGTTAAAAAATTTAATCTATTTTTGGAAAATTCTATTTTTATTTGTTGAAAATTAATTTTTTTAAATGAGAATTTAACTATTACATTTTTGATGTATTTTACATAAAAATTCATGTATTTCGTTGAAAATTCACCTTTCTCATCAGAAAATTAATCTACTCGTTGAAAATTATTCGTTTTAATGAAAATTTAACTATTTTATTTTCTGTTTAAAATTGATGTTTTTTAGATGAAAATTCATGTACTTTGTTGAAAATTCAGGATTTTGATCGAAAATTGAACTATTTCGTGAAAAATTTATCTAATTGTTTATAGAGAATTCAACAATTTTGTTAAAAAGTCATTTTTTTGTTGAGAGTTCAACTGCTATATTGAAAATTCGTCTTTTTGGGTTAAAAATTTTAATATATTTTTGAAAAATTCTATTTTTATTTGTTGAAAATTAATTTTTTTAAATGAGAATTTAACTATTCCATTTTTGATGTTTTTTAGTTGAAAAGTCATGTAGTTTCTTGAAAATTCACCTTTCTTATTAGAAAATTAATCTACTCGTTGAAAATTAAAGTGCTTGATGAAAAATTGATCCACGGTGTAGGAAATTCAACAACTTTGATAAAAAATCATTTTTTTTGTTCAAAATGTTTTTTTTTTAATTGCAAATTTAACTATTCTAATTTTAGTTGAAAAATGTCTTTTTTTTTGTTAGTTGAAAATTATTTGTTTTAATGAAAATTTAACTATTCCATTTTCTGTTTAAAATTGATGTTTTTTAGTTGAAAATTCATGTCCCTTGTTAAAAATGCATGATTTTGGTCGAAAATTCAACTATTTCGTGAAAAATGTATCTACTTGTTTATAGAAAATTCAACAATTTTGTTAAGAAATCATTTTTTTGTTGGGATTTCAACTGTTATATTGAAAATTCGTCTTTTTGGGTTACAAATTTTAATCTATTTTTGGAAAATTCGATTTTTTGTTGTTGAAAATTAATTTTTCTAAGTGAGAATTTAACTATTCCATTTTTTATGTTATTTAGTTGAAAAGTCATGTACTTTCTTGAAAATTCACCTTTCTTATTAGAAAATTAATCTACTCTTTGAAAATTAAACTGTTTGATAAAAAATTCATCTACTGTGTAGGAAATTCAACAATTTCTTTAAAAAGTTTGTTTTTTGAGAATTTAAATGTTATATTGAAAATTCTTCTTGTTAGGTTAAAAATGTATTGTTGAAAATTTAACTGCGATCAAGTTTAGTTGAAAATTGATCTTTTTTACTTGGAAATTCAACTAATTGGTTTAAAGTTGAACTGTTTTGTTAGAATTAATAGGATATAATTAAAAACATTTTAATTCAATTTATAAAATTTCAGATTATTCTAACTACCTAAAACGCTCTGGGAATTTTGATAAATGACCTGAAAAAGTTCTAAATTCCTGAATAAGTCAGTAATTAAGAGAATAGAAGATTTCCCGAAAATCCCGTATTTATCTAATTTCCTAGATTTTTGAGCAAAAACTCTGATTTTCCTAAATCCCTATGACATATATATTATACAATTTTAAGTTGGAAGCATTCCAAAAAGAGCAAAAAGACTACTGTCAAATCAAAAAGAGGTTATGTGAACCGTATAATTTGTACAAATACAATATACGTTATCAATAAAATTCGGAATGCATACCTCAATTAATTAAATTTCCTTTCTAGCTCCCGACACAAGATTAGATTAAAAAACTAACTAGTATCTGGATTAATAAAAATAAGCGTCACTGAGCGTCACAATTACAAATAGATATTTCACTAGTTTTCTACTAGTTCTTCGACAATTCTTCGTCCTGGATAATTCCTCAAAACTATTACTATACAATCGGACATGTATAAACTTTTTTTGATCACAAATACTTTAATTATAATGATTATAATCGATCAAATGCACTGAAAAAAATTGGAGCAAATTCTAGGAATTCAGCCCATCTAGCAGACGACCAAAAGGATATTTTCTGTAATTTTGTGAATATTTTTAAATATATTTTCAAACATTCTACCACTAAGAGCTAAACTTAAACCCTAGTTAAAAAAATTAAACGATTTATTTACGTGTTTTTTATTTGAAAAATAAATATAATTATTTTCGGCATTTTTTTAAATATAGCAGACGACTATTTTAGTCACGTGGTATAGTTGACAAGAAACGCTGGAAAATCGTCAGCAGGATTTTGTTTACTTTTAAAGAGTCTCTTCTTTCACAATTTTGACAGCCATTTATGTGAAACTGGATCGAAATGTACGCCAGACCAGCTGGAATGTCCGATGAGGAATCCGACGAGGAAGGTTTCGCTTTTCACGACGAGGTACGAAAATCGACAAACATAACCTTATTTTTACACCGGCTTGAAAATATTTTAAAAAATAATAAATTTCCGGAAAATATTATTTAATGTCATTTTAGTAATTTTCCGTATTTAAAAGTCTATTTCATGATGGATCAAGTGTTTTTAATACATCAAATAGTTGATCAGGATCAACTTATAATTGCGATTTCATTTTTCCAAAATTTCGGACTGACAAATATTCTTCTGATTCTTTTGATAATACAACAAAGTGTCCAGCGACCTTGAAAACCTGGAATTCTTGAATTTTTTTAACCTCGAAAACCTGGAAATCTTGAATTTTTCACGAGAACTTTGAATTTTTATTTTTTGCTCATAAAACATTTTATTGAAATCCGAAGATTAATTAAAATCTTGTCTTTTAGTATTTCTTATAATCTTTTATTTTTTTTATATTCAAAAAGTGGTAAAGAATAATAATGTTTGTTGAAAATGTATCTTTTTTTCGAAAACTAATTATTTGTAATAAAAATGTAAGTATTGCATTTTTGGTTAAAAATTTATTTTTTTAGTTTAAAAATGCAACTATTTGGTTGAAAATTTATGAATTTTATTGAAAATTCCTCTTTTGTAGTAGAAAATCAAGCTTCTTGGTTGAAAATTCAACTAGTTGGTTCAAAGATGATGTATTTTTTTAGAATTCGTCTTTTTGGTAGAAAATTAATTAACTTTCGTTTCAAATTCATCTATTTAATTGAAAATTCAACTATTTAGTTGAAACTCAACTGTTTTTTTAAAAATCTCGTCATTTTGGCTTGTAAATGCAACATTATGGATCACATTTTTTTTCTTAATTGACTTAAAAACTTTCTTGGTTGAGAATTCTACTATTTTGTTGAAAATTTATCTTTTTGGTTGAAAATTAATTTTATCAATTGGAAATTTATTAGAATATTAATCTTCATGGTTGAAAATTAATTTTTCATGTTGAAAATTTGTCTCTTGGTTATTCTTTAAAAAGATTTTAAAACGGGTATAGTAAACCAGATTTCTAAGATTTGAAACGATTTTACACAGATTAAAAATATTTTTATGATTTCAAATAAATACAAAAGATTTCACAAAGATTTCATAAACATTTCATAAAGATTTTAAAAGAATACAAGAACTCCAAAGATTTAAAAAAGGATAAAGTACACCAAATTTCAAAGATTTTAAAAAATGTAGAAGATTTTAAACGATTTCAAATGTTTCAATGATTTCAAACGAATACAAAAGATTTCACAAATATTTGAAAGATGTTAAACTATTTTAAAAGGTTTCAACAAATTTGAGAAGATTTCAAAAGATTTCAGTCATTTCAAACGAACACAAAAGATTTCACAAAGATCAAAGAAAGCTTTCACAAATATTTTAAAGATTTCATAAAAATTTTTTAAAATTTCACAGAGATTTCAGATTTCTCAACGATTTCAAAGATTTCAAGGATTTCACAGACAACTTATATTCGCAAAAAATTAAGAATTTGTTTATTTATGGTTCTGCTTTCTTTAAAAAATGTTGGCTAATAAAAAATGAAATGGCTCATTTTTTACATTCATAACAAGCGGTTATTTCATTATTTGATGTAAAAAAGGAGACCTGGAAAAACTTGACTTCTTGACCTGGAAAACCTCGAATAACCTTGAATAGTAGAATATTTTTCCAGATATTGCATTCTACTTATTACTTCAAATAAACGTTTTTCCACAGATTGAAAACAAAAAGCACAATGCATCTTTGTGCGACAAAAAAGTTGAAAATGTACAAAATGGACAGATTAATTTCGATGAACCTCCAGAAAATCCAGAAAGTGAAAGGCGAAATTTGGAATTTCGGGTATTGGATGCCTGCATGAAAGGTTCCAAGGATGTCATCGACGAATATCTCGCTTGTAAGTATATAATTTGCAAAATTCAATTCGTAATTTCCAGTGTTTGACAGTAAGGGATCGTCCACAAACTACGTTACCAATTTGGGGGGGGGGGCAAGCTAAAAACTATGGTTGGTAACAAGCAGAAGCGGCGGAGCCTTTTATTTCTAAGTGGAGGCAGGGGAATTGATCAATCATAAATAATAAATAAACTATGCATAGTAAATAATAATAAATATAGGTATAAAATTTATATTGCCAAATATTTCACAAAGATTTCAGTGATTTACCAAATATTTCAAATGTTTCGCAAAGATTTCACAAAGGTTTCAAAAATTTGGTAAAGATTTCTGGTAGAGTTCAAAGATTCCACAAAGATTTTAGTAATTTCCCAAAGATTTCGCAAAAATTTTACAGGTTTCTCAAAGATTTTCGATAGATTTAAAAGATTTCAATGATTTCACAAAGATTTCAATGATTTCCCAAAGATTTCACAAAGATTTCCAATATTTCGCAAAGATTTTATATAGATTTCAAAGATTGCACAAAGTTTTCAATGATTTCCCAAGGATTCCACAAAGATTTCAATAATTTCATAAATAACAAATATTTCGCAAAGATTTCCAAAGATTTTACAAATATTACCAAATATTTCAAAAATATTTTGAAAAGATTTCCAAAGATATCAGAAAGATTTCACAAAGATTTCAATGATTTTCTAAGGATTTCAAAGATTTCAAATATTTGGCAAAGATTTCGAATAGATTTAAAAGATTTCAATTATTTCACAGAAATTTCAGATAGATTTCAATGATTGCACAAAGTTTTCAATGATTTCCCAAGGATTTCACAAAGATTTCAATAATTTCACAAATATTTCAAATATTTCGAAAAGATTTCCAAAGATTTCACCAATATTTCTATGATTTCCCAAGCTTTTTCAAAGATCGCAAATATTTGGCAAAGATTTTAGATAAATTTCAAAGATTACACAAAGATTTCAATAATTTCCCAAAGATTTCACAAAGATTTCAAATATTTAGCACAAATTTTGGATAGATTTATAAGATTTCACAAAGATTTAATTGATTTGTCAAAGATTTTAAATATTCAGCAAAAGTTTCGGATAGATTAAAAAAATTTCACAAAGACTTCAATAACTTTACAAATATCATCAAATATTTTAAAAATATTTCGCAAAGATTTCACAAAGATTTCAGAAATATTTCAATCATTTCCCAAAGATTACACAAATATTTCCATTATTTCGCAAAGATTTTAGATAGATTTCAAAGATTGCACAACGTTTTCAATGATTTCCTAAGGATTTCACAAATATTTCAATAATTTTACAAGTATTAAATATTTCGCAAAGATTTCACAATTATTTCAATGATTTCCCAAAGATTTTACAAAGATTTCAAATATTTCGTAAAGATTTTAGATGGATTTCAAATATTTCACAAAGATTTCAATGATTTCCCAAAGATTTCAATAATTTCACAAATATTACCAAATATTTCAAAAATGTTACAAATATTTCGTAAAGATTTCCAATGATTTCAGTTAGATATCCCAAAGATTGCAAAGCTTTCACAAAGATTTCATAAATATTTTAAAGATTTCGCAAAGATTTCGGATGGATTTAAAAGATTTCACAAAGACTTCAGTGATTTCAATAATTTCACAAATATTATCAAATATTTCAAAATTATTTCAAATATTTTGAAAAGATTTCCAAAGATATTAGAAAAATTTCACAAAGCTTTCAATGATTTCCTAGAGATTGCAAAGGTTTCGCAAATATTTCGCATATTTCATATTTTTGGTTGAAAATTCGTCTTTTGGTAGAAAATTCAACACCATGATAGAAAATTCATTTTTTATTAAAAATTAATTCTCCTGAATGAAAATTCAACTACACCCTTTTTGATTAATAATTGATCTTTTTCAGTTAAAAAATTCTACTATTTAGTTAAAAATGTTTAGAAACTAGCATTATGTCCATTTTTCAAACTGTTTAGTTGAAAATTTATGCAATTTATTGAAAATTCGTATTTTTGGAAGAAAAGTAATCTTCTGGGAAACCAAAATTATCGTTCGGCATAGCAGGATCTATTCTTATTATCAAAATATTTCTTCTGAGTAATAAACTTGTTGAAAAACTAGTTTTATTTAAAAAAAAAAGAAGTTCTATGCCAATTTTATGATTTAGAATTAATAATAGTGTAAAATAGAAACAGTTTACAGATTATAAATGTAAAATTCTTCATTAAATTGCATAAATTAAAATATTATTTTGAAGTTTGAAACCATTTTCAAATAAAAAAAATATCTAAAGCTTGTAGGAATTTTAAATGACAGTAACGCCAAGGTAAGGCGTTACTTTTGTTCAGTAATGGTAACGTTAACGCGTTATTTTTTTCAAAAAGTAACGTTACTTTCGACTGGTAACGTGTCAAACACTGGTAATTTCGTAAAATAAACAGTTGATTAATCTAATTTGAGTTTCAGCAGGTCACAATGTAAACGAATTCTTGCACACTGGATGGACTCTGCTGTTATATGCTGCCTCCGCAGCACAAGTACACATCATCAAGTATCTCCTGCAACTCGGAGCTGATCCTAATTTACACAGAGGTTTTTATTTCTAATTTAAAAAGTATTTAGAATTTGATCAGGGTTACCGCAGGCCAGGGAAAGCCTGCAAATCAGGGGAAAGTCGGGGATTTTGAAGAAAAAAAATGGCAAAAGTCAGGGAATTTCTATAAGAAGCACTTTAAGCAGCTTTAAATAACTGTCAAGAATAATCAGGAATGCAAATAAGAATTCAGAGTAAATTCCAAATGAATTACAAAAAATATTTGAACATCTCTTCAAATCTTTGAAACAATACGAAATCCCTTATTTCATGTGAATAAATTGTTTGAAGACCATTAAAGTGTTATAACGTCCAGTGAAATTCTATGAAATCTGATGAAATTTCCTGCAATTCTGGAAAATTAATTAAAATACCTTGAGAGCTTTTGAAATCCCTTTAAATTACTGAAATCCTCATAGGTCCTGTAAAATCGTTCAAATTCTTCCGAAATTCTTTAAAATCCCAGGACAATTTTTTTGAAATCCCTTAAAATCCCTCAAACCCTTGAAATTTTTTCGATCTTCCGAAAATGCCTTGGAATAGTTTAAAATACACTAAAACATTTCAAATCCTTTGAAATCCCATTAAATTACTGAAATCAATAGAAAATTTCTTAGACTCTATTAAAATATCTTAAAATATTTCCAAACCCTTAAAATCTTTTGAAATTTCTTGAAGCATTTTAAAACTGTTGATTGAAAATTCCTCACAACTTGTAAAAATACCTTGAAATATTTGACATTTTTTTATGGCTCTTGACAATTTCTTTGAATTTTTAAAAATTCCCTAAAATGTTTAAAATTCTTTGAAATGCCTTAAAATTATTCAAATCAAATGTAAATTCTTAGGAATCTTTTAAAATATCCTAAAATGTTTTAAATTCTCTAAAATCTTTAGAAATATTAAAATATTTGAAATCCTGGGAAATATATTAAAATACCTTGAAAGCTTTTGAAATCATATAAAATCATTGAAATCCTCGGAAAACTTATGAAACCCCATGGAATCTTTTAAAATATCCTTATAGGTCCTATAAAATCATTCCATATATTTCGAAATTCTAGTAAATTCTTTAAATCCCATGAGAATATTTTGAAATTCCTTTAAATCATTAAATTTCTTGGAAATTCTTTAAAAAATTGTAAATCATGTAAAAATTTATGTAAAAATTACGTAATTCACGTAAAAATCATGCGAAGTAATTCAGGTAATCCAAGTGATCTACTTGTAATCCAGAATAATCCAGTAATCCAGGTTTTTCAAAGTAGTTTAGATAATCCAACTAATTAACTTGTAATTCAGGTTATTCGCAGTAATTTACACAGGTAATCCAAATAGTTTTCAACTATTTTTGGAAAATTTATTATTTTTATTTGCTGAAAATTAATTTAAATTGATAATTTAACTATTCTTTCGGTAGAAAATTAATATTTTTCGTTGAAAATGTATGATTTTGGACGAAAATTCAACGATTTGATTTTGATTTGATGTTGAAAATTGGTCTTTTTGGGCAGAAAATTCAACTGTATCACTGAAAATTCGGTTTTCCTTTGTTCTTGAAAATTTAACTATTCCAATTTTATTTGAAAATTTATCTTTTTTAGTTGAAAATTCAACAACTTAGTTGAAAGTTGAACTACTCTGTTAAAAATGCAGATTTCTGGTTGAAAATTCATGATTTTTGTTGAAAATTTAACTATTTGGAGAAAATTTAATCTAATTTGAAGGAAATCAAACTATACTGTTGAAATTTCGTTTTTTGATATTGAAAACTTAACTATTTTGTTTAAAAGTTAACTATTTGGTTCAGAAGCAATGTATTTTGTAAAAAAAAATCGTCTTTTTAGTGGAAAATTAATCTTTTTGCTTGAAATTCATCTTTTTGGTTAAATATTGAACTATTTTAGAGAAAAATTGAATTACTTTGTTGAAAATTCGCTTCTTTGTTTTAGTTGAAAATCAGATTTTTTAACTGAAAATTTAACTATTCCATTTATTATTGTAAATTTATCTTTTTTAGTATAAATTTCAACTATTTGGTTTACAAATTCATCTCTTTTGTTGAAAATTTATGTTTTTGATTGAAAATACAACTATCTAGTTGAAAATTAGATAGCTTTGTTAGAAAGTATCCTTTCTGGTTGAAAAGTGAACAGTTTGAATGAAAATTCGTCTTTGCTTCCGAATTAGTATTTTTTGGTTCACCTGTACTGTTTTTGGTTTAAAATTAAAATACGTTTTGGTTTAATTATCAACTATTACAGTTTTTGTTGAGAATTCATCTCTTTTTGTTAAAAATTAATCTACTTTAAGGAAAATTCAACAATTTTGATAAAAAGTAATTATTTTTTGTGGAAGATTGAACTATTTTGTTGAAAAATCGTTTTGTGGTTGTTTGCTAATTAATCTTTTAAGTGAATATTTAACATTTCCACTTTTTGTGGAAAATTGATCTTTTTAGTTGAAACTTCGACTGACTGGTTGAAAAATCGATCTGATTTAATTGAAAATTCAAAACTTTGTTGAAAACTCATGCCTTGTTTATCTATCCTATCTTTGAAAGTCGATACGGCTAAGCTTAGTTACCATTACCGTTACTTAGTTGAGTAAACTTACACCGTACGCTTTTCGCAGGCTTAAACTGCTTAAGTTCAGGCAGAGACTTGAGCAGTTTAAGCCTGCAACTAGCGTACGGTGTAAGCAGGCTCGATAAGGCGATCTCATCGATGATGGGCGGTCTGTGTTTATTTGAACTCGAGATGTTTATTTTCATAACAAGCTTAGGGGAAGTAAGTAGGTACTCATATGCATTTATACTTCGATATATATACGATTCCTTTGACTCTTATTTTAACATTTTTAATATTTTATTCGTATTTTGAAAAATTCATTTTCGATTTAACCTTTTCGTCATAATTCATTTACATTTCAAAATGTTTGAAAATTTCCAAATTTTCAGTACAGTTTATGTTTTATAATTAAAGCTTTTGACATTTCAGAAAATTTGTGTTTAACTTTTCAGAAGACTGCATCAAACCTCCTCTGTAATGACTGCCCTGAAGAATTTGAGCTCAAACTGATCAACTCGCGTATAGAGCGTTTACAGAACCAGAAAAATCTGCTGGATCAGCTATTAGGTAGGACCCGTGTTAAGAGAAGATTTTTCAATTTGTTAGAAGGCATTTCAAAAACACTTTTTGGAACTCTTTATTTCACAGGACATTACCTACATTAATGAGGAACTTGATAAATTGTTTAGCGACCATAAGATATTATCACAGAGCATATCAAATCAAACTAGAGTCATTAAACTCTTATTAAACTCAGCATCTAACGATTTTAAGACTCTCGAATTACATAGTCAGGAAAACGTTAACTGCCTGAACCAGCTAGCGAACGGAACAAACCGAAACACCCAAAGTATCGCGATTTCAAATCAAATGACGGTCTGCATGATGATAGTGGATGATTAACTTATTGATAGATGCAATAAATGACGGGAAAACCGGAATAATTCACCCTCAACTTCTAACGCCAAGAATCCTAATAAGCGAAATGAATGAGTTTGAAGGTAAATTTAACACTAAATACACTATCCCTTTGAAGAAGTCCAACTTTCAACATATTATCGACAGCTCAACAATTAACGTGGCTATCTTAAAGAATCGGTTTGTCTACTCCATTCATATTCCTATCCCAGAAACAGAGACTTACGAAATTAAACATTTAATACCTATTCCCAAACAAATCCGTTCTGTCTTTGGCAATAATTACAGACTACGAATACCTACTAATGGGGCAGGGACACACAACATACGTACCGACCGACAGAATATCTTTAGATAATTCTAAACACTATGGCGAAATTAAAATGTGCAAACCAATTCAACCCACTTACTTGATGTCAGAAACGCATAGTTGTGAAAATAGCATATTAAGAACGAATGTGAAAAGTATCAGTGAGGAATGTAAATATTCCCCCTTTAAAATAATTAACATTGCTTTTATACTACTTACAAACGGATACATTTTATTCCCCCATGAGTCAATTGATGTTGATGTGCTGTGTGAATCGGGACACGATAAAATTGAAATTCAGGGTCCAACGAAAATTGTAAGCAAAGACAAACGTATACTGAACGGTTTGAATATTGTAATGAAATTAAGTTCAACGAACACTTTCGTCAAGGAAATAAGCTATAAAAAGAACTTATCGCTACCATATACTGATGATCAACTAGATTCTGTAAAATGTAAGTTAATACCGCTAACTCAGGAAATTAGGCCCTTTAATTTAAACAATCTAAAGCAGTCGGTCGAGAACATCGAAAACGCAGTAAATAAAGTGAGTAGGGACAGACGAACACGTACCTGGAGTGAACATATGACTAACTGGGTACACTACCTAGGTTACCTTGCTATTGCGATAGTCATAGCGTTTATAGGATACAAATGCAACGTGCTAGCGCTAATCTCTCAATGTATACCAAGAAAAATTGGTTTCTTCTGCGTAAAACCTGAAGTCGCCGCATCTCCAACGGTAAATTGTACCGCTGCTCCTATTTTAGATGATAGGGATATGGATTGTAGAATCAAAACTACTGCCGTTAAAATAAAACCTATCAGAAAGGTTTAGAGGCGAATAGTGGAGGCACGCTAGGTATTTATCTTGAATCGGACCAAAACAGTTCGGATTTGCTTGATTTTTTTTTACATACTGAACATGTAAGATAATGAAATATTTACCTGTTAAAAATTTGTGGAAATTGTTTATTGAAGATATTTTCAGTTTTACGTTAATTAGGAAATTTTCTGTAAAGAGACATGGTCTATGTACGAGATAATGTTCAGAAATGAGTACCGAAATACCTTATATTGTAGCATAATGTATAGGACTTTTGTTGAGAAGAAAATTTTATGGAGAAAATGGCGGAAAAGTGGACAATGGTCAGGTGTTCCGCGCGCTTAGTTATAGCGGTCTCGCTCAGGTATACGATAACCACGTTTTCGACGCTGAAAAAGTTTAGTTTCTGTTTGGCTGTCTTTCGGAAAGCATAATAAATACTATTAGTATAACTTTTTCAAAGACTATATCACAGAATTTCTTTACATCATTTTGTAAGTTTGTGTATTGTGTTTGAAAAGAATGAGCATTGATGCAAAGATCTGCAAGTTGCTCCATTATTAGGAAATAATATAAGTGCAATACAAGGTACATATGCTATTTTTATATATATACTATAAATTACTTATTAAATATACTATTCGAAAGTTACAATTTATAAATATTTTTTGTATATTCTTAAAGTATCGAGCACTCAGTGGATCTTGAGGGTAATGAAACGATATCCTACTCGCTACGATAATTGCAGATAATTGACTTCCAATACGAGGTAAATATATTGAAATGAAAATATTCTACGATGAAAATAATAAAAATAAAAACACGATTCGTTACTCATAAAGTATTTCAAAATTTATGGCGGGCGAAATGGCACAGACACGGTACAAGGGCGTAAGTGTGAAAATGAGAATTATATTTGTACTCAGACGATGCAATAGATTATTCTATAGTTACATTAGTTGACCCACTTATTCACTGAAGCATTATTTAGTTTTTCGTCTGCATTCCGAAAATGTGGATGTTCTTCACTTTTGTTTTTACTCTGGCGGTCATCTTTAATTATATTGGTGAATATGCTAATATAATATATCTATCACTTTTATCATATTTTATATAATACATGCATAAATACGGCCATTTCACAGGGCTGTGCAGCGAACATAAAGTGCCACTTTCCAGCTTATAATCATATATTGACGATTTGTATATTTATGTCGTCAAAAATTATGACGTCTTAGTAGTGTTGTCGCCGAGCGAGAATTCCCGAGGAACGAGACAGAAAGAGACGAGACATACAGGCTGTCTCGTTATTCCACGTCTTGTTTTGCCTCGTCTCGTGGCGTCCTTTCTCGTTCCTCGTCTTGATTTTTTCGAGGAATGCGACAGATGTGAGCTAGCAGAGAAGACAGATCGGGGAAGCGCTCTTTTCCGACTCTGACGCGCTAATGCTAATTAGCGTACTTTAATGAATATTTAAAGTTCAAATCTGATTACATATTATACGTTTTTGTCCATATCTGAATAATTTTATATAAAACACGACTATTTTACCATTTTTTCGAAGATTCAACTTCACTCTATTAGCATTTTGTCTTGTCCCTATTAATAATTTATTTTGCGAATCATAACAACAGAATATGTGAATGGGAAATGTAGATAGATAGGTAGATTTTTAGGTAATTTGTAGTTGAAAGAATTTAGAACATACTAAAATATGCGAAATGCTTAGAATTCTTGAGATATTTGAAAATATCTGTGAATTCCTTTAAATCTGTGAAATATTTTGAAATTTTTTGAATAGTTAGCAAAATCTTTGAAATCTTTGCGAAATTTTTTGAAATCTTTTGAAAAGTTTAAGAATTTTTTCCAAATCTTGTGAAATCTTTTTCAAATCTTTTGTAATAATTCGAAAATATTACAATATTTGAAATGTTTGTGAAATCTTTAAACATTTGGAAACCTTGGTAATTTCCAGAAACCTTTTAGTGTATGCAAAATCTATGAGAAATTTTTAAATTTCAGTGAAATCTTTTGAAATGTTTGAATATTAGTTAATATCTCGCGCTTGGGCGAAGTTGAAATTAAATAAAATAATTTTACAATCGCAGTTTTGGAAAAATTATAAATGCTATTGCTGCTTCTTAATCTGCATAATATGAATTATTCTCAATATTTTTTCAGAATGTGTTTTGAGTTTCTATAGGAAAAATTAATTTTGGTATAAGGACCTGAAACTGAAAAAAGTCTTGAAGCTCTGAACATAGTCTTTTTTCAGCATTGAAGAGCTTTTATATTTTATTTCACCTCAGCCAAACCCTAAGATATACACGTCATGAGGGGCATGAAAGGAAACCTCTAAGTGCTAAGGTATTTCCGAATTATAAACTCTTTTACATACATGAATATACAATTAGACATACATGAATATTCAGAGATGCATATATGTATTTCGGAGGGGTGAATCATGAAGTAGATATTTTCCTGATCATATGAGTTTATATGAGTCTTATTACTGCCTTATTTGCTACTCATTAGACATTCAAATTTCATTAAATTAAAAAATATGTAGTAGTTGAAGTGATTCAAGTAGGGATACGCACTTTTGATTTTTTAAATGCCCTAACAAATATATTCTACTTACCAAACGTAGACATTAGACACCATAATATTTAAAACATATAAACAGATTTAAGGTGAATCTTTGAAAAAATCGTTACTTAACCGTGCTTTATGTCATATTAATCAGCAATGGATAGAAGAATATAATATGTAATCAAATTTCGACTTTATATTTCAGTAAAGAACGCTAATTAGCATTAGTGCGTCAGATTGGCAAAATAACGCTCCCGCAAGCTGTCCGCTCCACTAGCGCACATTTCTCGCTTTTCTTGGAAAAACAGAGGATCGAGAAAACGAAACGGAACGGAGGAAAGAACGAGGCGAAATCGAGCCAGGCTCGGTATTTCTCGTATCGGACGGCATCACGACGTCATAGATATAATCGCCATTACATACCAACGAACTTGAAAAGCGGATCTTAAGGTCGGCTCCTACGGCTCTCAATGAAAACATTCATGTGTCAATAATGTCCCTCTTCTGTCCCTTCGTGCATAAATTACTGCTAAGCCAACAACAATGTAATTACTTTTTAGAAATACAATAGAATTTTCAACCAGATAGTTGAATGTGCAACCTGAAAAGACGAATTGATCAGAGGATAGTTAATTTATCAAACTTAAAAGCTCAATTTAGAAGAACAAGATCATTTCCAACCAATGAAGATGCCGTTTTGGCCAGATAGTAGAACATAAATTAATTAATTTTTTAACTTTTTACCAAACAGTTGGGTTTACGAAAAAATAGTGCAATTTGCAATCAAGGGATGAAAATTGTGAACAAAATTTTTTTTTTTGCACAAAATGCTTGCATTTTTAAGAAAAGAAAAAGTTATTTGCGAATGTGATTTCATTTTTGAATAGAATTCTTTGACATCATAATAATTTCTGAACCAAAATTGTACTGAGATTATCTATAAGTGACTAACGAGCATTAATAATCGGACTTATGTCCTTTTGAATTCAAGAGAATTTAATAGAATTCCATGAAATTCCTGGAAATTCCAGGTAATTTTTAACGAATCCAGAATAAATTCCAAAAATGACTACAGAACAATGAGTTACGTCACATTCAAACATAGTAAGCCTCAACCGTTCTTAACCAAACATTTTTATGACACAACTGTTCTTTACAGAATCCTTTACTTATTATTTTGAAGCATTATATATCCATAACGAGAATAATTTATGAAGCTGTTTTTGAAGTTTGTTCTGCAAGAAACATAAACCTCTATTTGTATTCGCAGAGTTAAGTTCGCAGTCAAACAGATATTGCATTTACACTCCTAGCCTGGTTCACTGTCACTCTTCTCCTTCTCATCGTATACCTGAGAGTCATGAGGAAGATCAAGTTCGTGCCAGGGACATATCACCTCCTGGTAGAACCTCTTCTTCTCAAGTACTTGGATACGCACTTGGACAACATGGACACATTCGGCTAATTTCCCGCACAAATCAGAATCTACGATTCGAATTTTGAAGATACGTTTTTCCTGCTGGTTAACCAATTTGGTTGCGAACAGAAAGAAAGAAATATATTCCCATGCCAGTTCAAGGACATATAGTTTTATCAGTATCCAGTGGTGACATTTTAGCAATATTAGAGCATAGCGGGCTTCTTCGTGGAATATATTCGACAAGCAGACCTCGTACGAGAATCAAAATAAATATGATAAGCGGCGAAGTTGATAATTTGACCCCAGATCAAATGCGATACTGTTCAGTGGGCCCAAGTCTCCCAATCTTTCCCTAAAGTTTTATTGAAGCTTCAGCAAATGCAGATTCACTGCAGTCCAAATAAAAACCTTATGGCGAACGTAACCGTGGTTCATCTTCTTCTGACGGACAACAGTCACCTGACCAATCTTCTCCTCAGGAGCCTCCTCTGCATGCCGCAGCCAAATCGTCTCCTGAGTGGCCGCCTTTATCTAAAGTACTTGGATATGCACTTGCAAAACTCGGATATATTCGGCTTGTTCCCCGCACAAATAAGAACCTAGGATTCGAATTTTGAAGGTACGTTTTTCCAGCTAGTTTTCTTGTTAGATTGCGAACTAAAGAAACAAGCTTTATTTCCGTGCCAGCCCAAGAACAGATTGTATTATCAGCATCCAACGTTGAGGTTTTTGCAATATTAGAGTATTGCGGGCTTCTTCGTGGATTATATGCGACACATAGAGCTCATCCGTGAATAAAAGTAAATATGATAAGCGGGGCACTTTATATTTTGACACCAGATGAATTGCGAGATTGTCCAGTAGGCAAATATCATGCAATCTTTCCCAAAACTTTTATTAAAGCTTCAGCAAATTCCGATTCATTACAGACCAAATAGAATACTCATAATGAACATAACCGTGGTGAGCCTCCTCTTTATGCGTGGTCCAGGTCCTTTTCGGAAACGCCTCCTTCTATTCAAGTACTTGGATGTGAAATAGAACACCTTGGATATGTTTGGCTTATTTCGTGGAATATATAGGAAAGATGAAAATAATTTGATAATAAAAATAAACATAATAAACGGCGCAGTTAATAATTTGACAGCAGATGAAATAACGGGTTGTCGAGTAGGCAAAAAGCGGCCATACTTCCCAAACAGTTTTATTATTAAACGCTATCCTTGTTCTTCTCGTGCCAGACAAAATGCACCTACGCGCTGTTCTTCTCAGTAGACTCCTCTTCATGTCAGGTCCAGTTCTCCTCCGGGCAGGACTCCTTCTTATGAAGTACTATGATTGGGACTTGGAGAACTTGGATATATTCGGCTTATTCCCAAGCCATGTAGCAATTAAAACATGAAAACATCATTGTATATTTTTCTTCGAATTTTCATTTGAATAGCTATTCTTAATAATTGTATGTCAATTCAAATAACGAACTTTTACGTGAACGATTATGATTTTTATTATTAATAACCTATAGAAAAGCTCTAAGTACTTTAATGTACCAGCGGTTCAAGCTTTCAATTTAATAAATTCCAAAGGATTCAAAAAAACACAAGTGACTTAATATTCGACTTACTTTAACTTATATCTACTGCCGCAATTCATTCGCCAGCGGGAAGGTAGGAGTGGGCAAGGATTTGATTGATCTTTTTAGGGAAAGTATGTAACTTGTCAGGTTCACACCTTTCCCTGAACCGCTGTACTTGGTTGACAACTGCACTGGGACCGAATCGCAATTTCTATTCTGGGTTGAGTAAGCTGATTTGCAGAATCTAAACATCCTTGACGGTGCTAAACGATCTCTGCTGGTTTCAAATTTATATGGCTATGCGTCTGTACGCCATTATGTCACTTGAATTTGCGCTAATAAAAAATAATGGTTCGGCTCGGACTGCCGTTTGAAAAGGTCGTTCCTGTCCAATATTTAAATTTAATCATTAATAATTTCACAGACCAGCTCTGTTCCGCGTCGAGTACAGACGGGCCTGAAAACCCGTATTTTGTGAGATTATGTAGTACTTTTTGTCGGAGCAAAAAGTAGTAAAGAACTGTGATGAGAATATAGAGTTTGACCGACACGAAGATAACAATGCGTTGGTGAGGCATGGCATTATTCCAAGCATGTTGCTATTTTTAATTTGATGTTCATTGTCGAGCTACAATTTAGAAAGAAACCATGGAAGGAAGCTATGCCAGGAATCGCTGACATCTATAAAATGCTGACTGTCATAACGTGGCTCAAAGAAATCATTGGTTTCTTTCGTCTAATATTTTGAAATTATACTTTGATATTAATTGACCAATCATTAATAACTGTTTTAAATTCACCGTATTTATTTCAGTAGTTTATAACTGTCCATCATCATAATTTCTTAATAAAAAAAATATTCCGCAATAGTAACAAACTGTTAATTAGGAAAGTGTTTTTCAAATATTATTATCAGGGTTTAATTATTATAGGTCAGATCAGCTGTATAAATAAATCGGTTACTTACATAAGAAGGATGGTGGGCGATAAGAAAGTGCACATGTCAGGACGGTGCGTGACAAACCGACCCTGGAAATTGTTGTTATTGTCATTGAAAATGGGCTCAAAATGAACAGTCCTTTCACATCCTACTTTGATTAATTATTTTCTTACAGTAAAATGTCTGAGTTATGTAAGCTTATGAGATAACTTTTCGGAACGTGTCACGACTTGCACTATCGATTTTCTTGTAAAGGATCTGATTTTTATTCGTGTTAGTGGCTCTTGGAGATATTTTTTCATTCTAACTTATATACACGGTGTTGTCTGACATCAGCTTCTTCGAAATTTTAACAAATTTGTTTGACGTTACTAATACTGTACTTCCTAGATCGCTTCTAACTAATACAAGCGACACGGGCTAATATTACTACTGAGATTTGAGAGGGAAAGAATTGTTAACTAATCCCAGGATTGTTTATAGACCCAATCCAATATAAGACCCCTGAGCAAGCGTTCAATGATTTTGGCGGAACGCCTTGTGATCACCAAATGCCTATAATTTCCTTCCAATCTTCCATAAAGATTATATTTTTTTTTGTCCGTAGGTAGCGCCTCCTTCTGATGATCTTATAAGCATTAATTCCATGATGTTGATATTCTTGTTATTGATTCCAACGACAGGTGATAATTTTGTTAGTTCTGAATGTAAAGTTGGCTCATAAATAATCTGTGTAGAATGTAGGTTGACTGAAAGACTGGTTAAAATTTAAAATTCTGTTTTCAATATGTAGCCTGGAAATAGCTGGACTACTGCCAACTGGGATAACTAAATTTTCATTAATAATAACATTGGGCAGACTAATTCTGCTGACTGCTCCCTGTCGAGAGAGTAAATTCCCCAGCTGAAGTCTTCACCTTGATCCAATATGAGTCGCTCTGGTATGAAATTTTGATATCGCAGATTTTAAACGTGTCTTGTGTTGGGAACAGCCCTACGACCTTGAATGGACCATGACTTCGGGAATCGAATTTCTCATCGCTTACACCCTTTACCACGTATACTAGATCATTCACTTTCGCGTTTAGTGACCTAGCCTTCTGATCATAGTATTTCTTCGATCTTTCCTTTGCATCAATCAGCTTCTTTACAGCAATGTTTCGAATCTCGTTTAATCGAACAATTAGGTCATGCGAGTAGGTACAATAAGTTACCAGGTGGTCTTCAGATGGAACCATGCGGTTCTTGCAAAATCTAATTTGAAAAGAGTAAGCTTCGTCTTTTCACGAAGCGACGTGTTGTATGCAAACATGGCGAATGGGATCAGTCTGTCACGGTCATCATAATCGATCGCATAATGTTTTTCATAATTTGTTAAGACTATATGGCTTCTCTCCATGGATCCATTCGTTTGAAGACGATATCCGGAAGTCGTCAATTGTTTTACGTTAAAATTTTTTTCTGAATTGCCTCATCATTTCAATCACAAAGACTTTTTCTCGATCACTCAGGATGCACTTTTGGGCACAAAAGTGAGAGGGAAGGTGAGTAGCAACAAAATGGGTACCGCTATGCGATACTTGCTGAAGTTTTCCTGCTTAGTTAGGATATGCCGGTTCCAGTTCGGGGTTATAGGAAGTTTTCCTACCGTTTCAAGTGACACCTTGTCAAATACGCCAAATAAAGTATCGGTAATCACCATTGGATCGTACGTACGGGGTCGCGTGAGTTTATTCTTTAGAAAATTACGAAAATTTCGTATATAGTTATTTATTTGGTCCTGCAGGCCGGGCCGTGTGAATCACTTTCGGAAGCACATATACGTTTTTGTCATGCTATTGTGACGTCCTACTAGACTCTCGTGACATTTCATTATTATTTTTGTCCTCAGTGCTCCGAAGGCATATCAGTTCTACCATGACAAAAAGTGATCTGGATATTACCACCTCAAAGAATAAATGCAGAGGTGTCGCGGCTTCATTTGGGATAGCAAAGCAAGCAAGTCCCCTGAATTTGCCATACGGTATGTTTTGTGTTCATCTTGTTCTAAGTCGAGGCGAAGTTTCCCTAGACCAGCAATCAAGTCCTTTCTGTCAAATTCATCGAAAGCCTCGTTTTTACAATAAAATAATTTGTCTTTCGTCGACCGTTATGGGTGACCAAGACTTGTCCCTTCTGAGGTCGGCTTTCCCAGAGATCCTGTAGAGCAAGACGCTCAAGACATTAGGAGCTTTGCGATCAAATTCGTAGGTTTGTGGCTCTTTCCATTGACCGTTTATGTTAGAATCTTCAGTTTTACGTAAAAAGATTTCTGAGGATCCTTCTTTTTCGTTCTGGTGTGTAGGTCGGTCTATATAGGGTTAAAGCGGGAGTGTATTCCTATGTGAACCATTACATTTGGAGTTCGATTGCGCAGGTTCTACTTCTGAGAGGACGTTGCGGCTCTTTCTAAAAACGGGGGCAACAGAATCTTTAATATACCCTGCTTCAGATGATGATTTCAATAAAGAGGTCTCTTCACTGGGTGAGGGCGATTTTCTGATTTCTCTGGGGTTGCGATTTCGTACCCTGCATGCAATTGCGCTTTTGTCCATGTTAGTGACCTTCAAACTGCTCAGAGGTTGGAAACCTTCGTCTAGGTTTAGAACTGGCCTTGCCTTCTTTCTCAGATTTAGTTGATGTCCTGCTTGGGGTTTGGTACTTTTGTCCAATTTCTAGGTAGTTGGGATCGCAGGTAGCTTAGGCAGAGTATTCGGCTTCAGTTTACGAGGTTCGAGCCAGATAGACCTCACGATGTTTGCTTGGCAATGAGTTATTTTTGTTGTCCTGAAGCATCTGGTTTCTTAAGGATTATCATTAGTGGTGAATTATAGGGTGATTTTGATGGTCCGGTGATTCTGCTCTCGAGTTTTTTTCCGACTGCTTGACATACATCTTCGGCCGAACACTGAGACCGTCGATATCGTTTTGTCTGTATGACTATTTTCAGTCATGGTTATTTCGTGTTGAACCAAGTGGGTCGCTGTTAGTTTCTCGACATTCAAATGCAATATAACTTGAAATTCATTTGTCTATTGATTTTGGGTTCAAAACAACCTGTGGAGTGCACCAGATGCTTCACTGTTCCCGGACGCTCCTGAGTCCTTGATGCTAGAAGGCACCGGCGATGCTCCGTGGCAAATTTGCGTCCTTTCTTTTCGTTGCACAATCCGCATACGGCATGGAGGGCTAATATGAATATGAAAATGATACTCTGGTTATGGGAAAGGCCCGCTGGGATAGCCAGGATGGTATTCAGGGAACTTCTGGAACATTGGAGAAGGTTATATCGACTTTAACATCGCATTATTCATAGTAGTTACCTTGAGAATATATTTCTGCTCGGAGGGAAAAGACTTATCCTTATAATGTGGCCACGGGCTTGGTGGTCTGGCTCCTTTCGCCTCATATGTTTGATTTATTAGATTCAAGGAGAATTGTTGTGCCACCTCATAGGTGGGGACCGATATTTTTCAAGTGGAGATATACTTCTTTACTTTTTTGACATGTGAAGCATACTCGTATGCTTCCGCTAAGTCCTTTAAACGACTTGTACTCATGAAGTTAACTATTTAGTCCTAAGTTCCACGAATGAAATCCTCAAGACTATGCACTTAAGCGGCTTGATCATTAGTTCGCTTTTCCTAACTTGCAGCGAATTCTGTGTGACTGTTAGTTTACTGGGCACTGCCTTGACAAAACGAGCTCAATGATCTGACGGTAAGCAGACGACTCCATTAACTATGTCCTGCAAGAACTCTTTCAAATGTATATTATTTCCGTCAAAATGAGAGAGATGTGATGTCTGGCTGAAGATCCGAAGGTGTTTCACGACCGTTTGTAGATCTGTCTGGGTGAGTCCATTAAATTTGTCAAATCAGGTCCGATGATGCTGTCATTCAAAGCTGTCCCGGTGCGTCACAATTTTATAGAAACGTAGTTCCGTTGGTGCCGTTTAAAGGATGACGCCCGTTGATATATTTTATCGAAAATTAGTGGTCAGGTCGGTTTAGCGTTTGAGAAGGTCATTTTTTGGGCAAGAGAAACTGTGTTTCTTTTTTATATTTCTTAGTACTTCTAGTTGTCAAGTGTTAGTTTGGAAAGAAGCCATGTAAGAAAGCTGTATCGGAATCGTTGACTTCTAAAAAATGCTGACTGTCATAAAGTGACTTGGAGACACCTTTGATTCCTTCGCTAAATATTTTGTAATTGCTGGAAATTGCTTATCAGGCAACAGTCATTCAAATAATATTATTAAGGGTTAATCATTATAGGTCAGATCAGCTGTCAAAATAGATCGTTTGTTTGCATAGGAAGGACATATGAGATAAGAAAATGCACTCGCACCGCAAGCGAATCGTTAGGTGCAGTAGTAAATAGGTATAAGCGTCAAACGGTGTCTGTATGAGGGCTTTCCTTTCAATGATTCGTACTGTCGACTTTACTCTTTCCTTCTATCTGGTTTCCAGGTCTTCCAATTGCATTACGTAAAAAAGGACCGATAAATGATGATATTTTCTTTTTAAAAATATATAATATAAAATATAATTATTTTATCATTAAATATTGATTTTTAAATTAATATCTTGACGATAAAATCACTTGCTTTCTTCGAAAGGATCGAGTAGACCATAAAAATGTGTAATTCAATTTCAATGGTTGATTTTATAAACAAAGGATGTAAAAAAATGGTTTTGGTGGATGTATGAAAACGAAAAGGAACAATTTTGGTTTCATTTATTATCAGGTGATGAGTAAATCTTGTATACTTCATATATTTTATTAACGAAAAATTATCAAAATTAACAAATGGCATCATGAATTAGCATCATCTTTTTGATGGAACCCATAAATTTCCAGGCGAGAATAGACTCAAAGCGTTGAATTTCGAAACAAAAGTGTTTACACCTCCCCACCCATCATCTGTCAGTGTGACAACATTCTTAATGAGGATTTCAAAGTAGTTTCAACAGATTTAGTGGGATCCTAAAAATTTGAAAAGATTTCTTATAATGCGAAGATTTCAAGAGATTTCAAACTGTTTAAATAAATTGTTAAGGATATCATAAAATTGTGAATAATGAAATTATGACTGTAATTTGATGATACTGCATTCTCTTTTGTTAAGGCTACTTCGGCTTCAAAGAACACATTCTCATCACGTAACTCGTGCTTCGAACTCGATTTTGTTCAAAACGCGAGCTTTTCTACATTATTTTTTCATTCACTTTAATATTTTATTCTTATTTTGCATTGGCTTTTACTCTCAGCTACTTTGAAAATTTTTTATTTCAATAAATTTATATTACTACAATTCATAATATGCATTGGTATTGAAACAGACGTATTTTCATTTTTCTGTTTTTTTAATCAAAGAAAAAGCGCAAATCCTATTAAAAACGATTTTATTATACATTTGGTTGCATCTTGTATCGTTTTTCCATAAACTTGATTTGATTATTTTCAATGTTATTTTATACGATTTGAAACAAAAATGCGCATCGAGCTTAAAGTGGTTCTAAGAAAATTTGTAGATATAATGAGGCAAAAAATTTTGTTGAATAAACTATTATTGTAGCTTGTGTCATTTTTCCAAAAAGGTAATTTTTTTATTTCAAATGTATTTTTGTAACAAAAGTTTATAACAAATTTGCAGATCTTTTTTGGTAGAACAAGTTTTGTCCAGTCATTTTTTTGGCTATTTGTGTCGTTTTTTGAAAAATTTGATTTATTTATTTTCAATGACATTTTTCGGAAATAAAACAAGAACTACGCGTCCTATGAAGGAATGATTAATGTCAAATTTGTAGGTGAGGTTCGTTCACTCAGCGTCGCCCCCAAGGCGAAATGAAAAATTGCAAACGCTATAATTTTTTGCTTTTTCTTTTTGCAAATTATAGGCTAAAAAGAAATTTTTTGCTCTGTAAACTTCCGAGATAAGGTTGGCGGCGCTAGCACGTCGTCCACTCAGCGCCGCCACCTACAAAAACTCACTACAAATGATTATAATGAAATAAACGATTAGGTGAGATTTTCTTCTTTTTTTCACTCTCTGAAAAAAAATATAATACGTGTCTCAGCAAACTTCACCCCTTTTATGATATTCCCGGAAAATTACCCTTATACGTAAATGTAAGTAGCCGGACACACATATACTTGTACAAAATGCGTAAAAAATTATAATATACGGAAAAAACTGTTAGCAGAGATTTTTGTTGCCTTTTTTCTCTGGAAACATAAAATACGTGTCTCAAAAACCTACCCCTAAGTCATACATACCTTCCCCTCTGACCAAAAATGATCGAAAAGTATACAAACAACCTTGACCAACGTAAAAATGATTCAGAATTCTAAATCATTTTCTCAACGCGGGAAAAGTCACCCCCTTCATGATTTCCCTAGAAAACTACCCTTCAACGTAAATTTATGTAGCAAATCACACATATACTCATACAAAACGCATCAAAAATAATAATATTCAACAAAAACTGTTAGCGGAAATGTTTTTGCTCTTCGATGACATGTAATACGTGTCCCAAAAAACAACCCCTAAGTCATACATACCTATCCCCATGACCAGAAATGTTCTAAAAGTGTAAAAACAACCTTAAACAATGAAAAGATGATTCAGAGCTCTAGATTAATCAACAAACGCTCGAAAATTCACCCCTCCTTATGATTCATCTTGTAAACTACCTTTCCACGTGAAAAGTAGCGAAACTTACTATACTTATACAAAACGCATCAAGTATAATAATATTCGAAAAAACTGTGAGCGAAGAGTTTTTTTCTCCTTTTCTGCTCTTCGATGACATATTATACGAGTAAACTAACAAACTAACAAACTAACAAACTAACAAAATAACAAACTATCAAACGAAAAAAACTAACAAACTAACAAACTCACAAGCCAACAGAATAATAAACTAAAAAAATAAAAAAACTCACAAACTAACAAACTAGCCAAGTAACAATCTGACAAACTCACAAACTCACAAAATAATAAACTGACACACTCACAAACTCACAAACTAAGAAACTCATAAACTAGAAAACTAACACGCTAAATCACTAAGAAACTAAGAAACTAAGAAACTCACAAACTCAAAAAATAATAAACTTACAAACTCACAAACTAATGAACTAACAAACTCACAAACTAACAAACTAGCAAACTAACAAACTCACAATCTAACAAAATAAAAAACTAACAAACCCACAAAATAATACACCAACCCACTCACAAAATCACAAGCTAACAAACTAATAAACTTATAAACTAGCAAACTAACACACCAAATCACTAAGAAACTAACAAACTCACAAACTAACAAAATAATAAACTAACAAACTCACAAACTAACAAAGTTACAAACTAAAAAAATAACAAACTAATTAAATAACAAACTCACAAACTAACAAACTAACCAAATAACAAACTAACAAACTCACAAACTCACAAACTAACAAAATAATTAACTAACACGCTCACAAACTCACAAACTCACAAACTGACAAACTCATCAACTAGAAAACTAATAAACTAAATCACTAAGAAACGAACAAACTAACACACTAACACACTGAGAAACTAACAAACTAACAAACTAAAAAACTCACAAACTCACAAACTAACAAAATAATAAACTAACACACTCACAAGCTAACCAACTAATAAACTAATAAACTAGCAAACTAACACACTAAATCCCTAAGAAACTAATAAACTAAAAAACTCACAAACTCACAAAATAACAAACTGACGAACTAACAAACTAACAAAATAATAAACTAAAAAACTCACAAACTCGCAAACTAATGAACTAACAAACTCACAAACTAACAAACTAACGAACTCACAAACTAACAAAATAACAAACTGAGACACTCAAACACTAAGAAAATAACAAACTATCGAACTAACAAACTCGCAAACTAACAACCTCACAAACAAACTAACGAAATAATAAACGAACAAACTGAAAAACTAAAAAACAAACCAATTAACAAAATAAAAAACTAACCAAATAAGAAACTAACAAACTAACACGCTAACACACTAAGAAACTAAGAAACTCACAAACTAACAAAATAACAAACTAACACACAGGTAGGCACATTCACGAAAACATGTTTTTCGGGTTCAGAGGATCTCAAAACGTGGACATTTGACGAAAACGGTAGGGGGGGTGGGGTAAATTTTATACAAATCTAATACCTTCTCCTATGAGAATGTTAAAAAGATTTACAAATCCAAGTATATTTAGATTTACAAACTATTCAAAAATAAATGAATACAAATTTATTGAACTGAGAACGTTATGAAAACATTGAATATATTCCAAGGAAATAAATTTTAAAAACTTGAAGAGACCTTCTATTTCTTTTTTAGAAATACTAATCTCCATAAGTTATTGAAATATTTTTTCTTTCAATACTTTCCTAATGTTCATATTTTTTTTACTTTAATTCAGTCAATTTTATTGGTTAAACATATTTTAAAATTATTCTTGGTAAATTCTGACTTCACAGACTATGTTCATTGTGCTGATAACCTTGTACACTTACCTTTATGATATTTTACTTATAAATGAGAGCTCCTTCGTTTCTTTGGAACAGAAATGATAAGGAAATTGTGTTGCAATATGTGTTTTTCTTGATATAAATATATATACAAGGGCGGAGGCTAAAAATACTTCAGAGAGAAGTTCTTTTTATGTCATAAATTCAATTCTTTGGGTAAAAGTTGAACTAGTTTATTAGAAATTATTTTTTTGAAACGTTGTTCCTTACAAATGAAACAAAAACTAGGCGTCCTATTAAAAAGTCATTATTAATGAATTTGTAGATCTTTCTAGATTGCAAAATTTCAGTTTACCAATAACATTTTTTCGTATTTTGCATAGTTTGAAAAAGTTTAATTGTGAATTATAACCAGAAACGTTCAAAAATAAAAACAATTTACATTTAAAATATGGAATTTTTGAAACGAATCATCATTTTGATTTGGGACACAGACTTTTTGAAAAATTACTATAATTTTGATCTGAAATAATGCATTTTTGGAAAGATAAACCATTCTGACTGTTTTTGACAATTCTGATTTAGACAAGGAAATTTTCGTACGAAGATTCTAATTTTAATCTGAAAAAAAGAATTTTCAAGAAAGGATTATAATTGTGATCTGAAATAAAATGTTTAAAAAAATATATATAATTCTGATTTGAAAGAGATAATTGTTCAAAAGAATAATAATTTACATCCGATCAAGCACGAAAAAACAACTTCAGATAATGTTAAATTTATTAAATGATATTTCTGATTAATGTAAGATTTTACTTTGGGGTAAAGTTGTTCGAAAATGTAGTTTTAGAGGCGTAGTTTTAGAGGCGTAGTTTTAGAGGCGTAGTTTTAGAGGCGTAGTTTTAGAGGCGTAGTATTAGAGGCGTAGTTTTAGAGGCGTAGTTTTAGAGGCGTAGTTTTAGAGATGCAGCTTAAGAGGCGCACTTTAAGAGGCGTAGCTTAAGAAATCGAAATTAAGCTAGGTAATTAAAATTTGATGAAAATTGACCATTATCAAGTGAAAAAAAAATTCAAAAATTTACATATCATCACAGAGTACATGAAAATGTGTTTTTAAAATCTGTTATTGTGAATTCTATATTGAGAATAAGACAGTAACTTATGCAACGTTCACATAAATGTTAAACCATAAGAAAATTCTATATATCTTCAATTGAAGAATCCGGATATGATTTTTGAAATTTTAAACCTCCTCCACCTTCTTAGATAAGATTTTATATTTTTACTCAATATATCAATTATTTTCATGATAAGCAAGATTTCAAAAGAAATTTAGGGAATTCAAATGATTTAAAAGATTTTCAGCTTATTGATTATTTCAAAATCTAATTTTAGAAAGAATTTAAGTAGACAAGTAGTTTTAAGAAATAAATAGTTATTACAAAATTGGATAAATAATAAAAATTGATACAAAAGTTGGGGCGCGCGTATAATAGTCTAGTAATGAAAATTCCATAAGTTTATTTCAGGCTTTAGACAGTGTTCGGGCAGTCTGTTTGATTCGTCGCTTTGAAGAAAGATTTTTTCAGCGTCGGGTATTTGGCAAGAGCTGCGTAAGCCTTCTGGAGATATTCATCATCCAAAACTTCTTTTCTTGCAAAAATCCAAACATCACTTGAGCTGGAAATAAATAATAATTTTCATTTACAGTGGCATATGAATACTTTCTGTCGTGATTTTGAAAAAGATTGTTAACTGCAAAAAATCGAAAAATGATTTTTTCATATCGTTGGAATCGTACAAAAATATACACCTGGTTATTGAAATATTTTTTAATAATTTTTAATAATTTTTAATAACTTTGAGAATAATGATTGTATAATTTTTGGAAAACACTGTTATCTGCAAAGATTGGCGAGTTTTTTTGAGAGAGAAAAAACCGTAACTGACCGTTAACTGCAGGCGTAAAACAATTAGTTGGAAATTAAATTTAAAAAAAATTAAGTATAATATTATTATTAAACAATAATATTAACAAGCCTTTAATTGCAAATATACAGAATTTAAGAATTTTATATTGCAAGTGAATTATATTGAAGAATTTTCAATCACAAATCTTCAAAATTCAACTTAAAGAAGATGGCTAAAATTACATTCCTTCAAAACACATGTTATGATCAAGGAATAATTTGCAAATCTATATTCTTAAAATACAAGAATTTTTTAATGTAGCTTTTCAAGATGGTTAAAATTTCAATGGTCGATCTTTAAAATTGAAGTTATCCTCATCTAAACATCATTAATTAGAAATTATGAAAGTTTTATGTTCTACGCGGATGAAAATTCGAACAGATTTGGACGATTTTATCTCTTTCTAATTTTGTATTTATGTTCTTCTAAATCACGGCAGCTTTAATGCAGAAAAAATAGACGATAGAAAACAAATCTTAAAAAAATGCTTCACTATGTTGCACATTTTTAAATATAATTACACCCCTGTACTAGTCTATCTAAAAAATTTTTTATACATTTAGTGACGCTATATTGTGCAAATGCATTTCAGCCTCCTAAACTTTAAAATCACATTGGAAATTTTGTTAGACATTAGTTTTCGGAATTTCGTATATTTATTTTCTTCTAAAACAATACCGGTTGTTAAATATTTTGTTCCATTGCAACTTGAGATATGGTTCACAGAGTAAAGCTGTCATCGAAAAAAAAGTTTTTCTTAAAAATTCATATTTCGAAAGCCAATTCGTAAAAAAAATGTTTCAATTCGATTTTGAAGTTTAGCAGACCGAAATGCATTAGAAAAATGCACTAAATGTACAGAATATCTGTGAAAAAGTGTTATAATTTGTCCATATCTTACCGATCATAGCAAGAGAAAGCGACAAAATAATTCTCATAGTCGATGTCAAGAATCTTATATAATTGAGGAGCTCTCATTGGAATCTTGACCATCAGATTTCCTACTTTAGTCGAGTCAACGAATGTGATCGTGCCTTGAACTGCTTTTTGTTCATGGCTCCTGAAAATAATAAAAAGTCACAAAATAATTATAAAAGTACCGAAAAAGATGCAATGAAAACCAGTGAGGGACTTTTTCCGCACGTATTGTCCGGACATATAATAATATACAATATATATGTCAAAAATTAAAATTTAGCAAGATATGGATTGTGGATTCAGCAGACTATAAGCACCAATTTGAGAAAGAAACCAGAAATTATTTTTTTGTGACACTTATAAGAAAGAATTTTTCACATTCAATAAACTGATTTTCGAAATAATAGAGAATTGATTAAAATTTTAGAAAAATTGTAAATTATTTTACTTACACTTCGTCAACTCGTCCAAGGACAACTTCCATTGAATCGTCTATGTTTTTTGTGTATTCAGCAGCCACGCACTTTCTTGCATTTCCAAGTATTGGGAAAAATTTTTGTACTTCGTACCAAGTACCCATAAACTATATAAAAAAGAATATTAAGCAAATTAAACGGTTTAAAATCGATGTTTAACCTTCGGGACAAAAAAATCATGTAGAGAAAAGAATACTACGTTAGGGACACTGAAAATGCCCTTTGACAAATTGACAAGCCTCAAAAATAGAAATTAGGGGAGGAAATATTTGGTTTCCTGATTAGGGGTCTTCTATGAACGTTATCAAATTTTAGGCTACGTTTGACCAACCACGGCCCTTTTGTTGACAACTCTACTCATCGAATTTTCCACGAATAGATTAATTTTTAAGCAAATAATTAAATTTAAACCAGAAAAATGAATTTTTAACCAAAAATTTGCAGCAATTTTCAACTAGAAAAGATCAATTTCGAAAAAAATGGAATAATTACATTGTTTAAAAAATGTGTGTGTTTCGGGATGCACGGTAGAAGTAAAACATTAAAAGAAAGTTTAGGTGGAATTAATTAATGAATTCATGGAATTTAAGGAATTCTTGGAATTCAAAAAATTCAAGGAATTCACAGAATTCTTGACATATACAGAATTCTTGGAATTCACAGAGTTCTTTGAATTCACAGAATTCTTGGAATTCACGGAATTTACGGCAGTCACAGAATTCACGGCATTTAAGAAACTTACGAAATGCATGGCATTCATGGAATTCAAGAAATACACGGATTAAAAGGAATTCGCGAAGATTATTGAATTCATGGAATTGTACATGTTCATAGAATTCCACGATTTGAAGGAATTCCGTCAATTTCTTGAACTCCGTGGATTACACGATATATGTGAATTCCATGACTTTCTTGAATTCCATGAATTCCGTGAATTCCATAATTTCGTGAATTCCATGAATTCCGTAAATTCCGCGAATTCCATTAATTCTTTGAATTTCCTCGAGTTCCACGAATTTCAGAAATTCTGTGAATTCCGGGAATTTCATGAATTCCGCGAATTCTGTGAATTCCACAAATTGCATGCATTCCTTAAATTCTGTGAATATCATCAATTCCGTGAACTTCATGAATACCATGTATTCCGTGGATATTGCGAGTTTCACGAATTCCGTGAGTTTCTTTAATTCCAAGATTTCCGTGAATTCCATGATATGGGCGAATTCGATGAATTCCATGGATTCCATGAATTCCGTGAATTCCATAATTCCGTGATTTGATGAATTCAGTGAATATTGTGAATTCCATGAATTCTTTGAATTTCTTGAATTCCATGGATTCCTTAGTTTCCACGAACTCCGGGAGCTTTGTTAACTCCGAGAATTTCGTAAACTCCGTGAATTATATGAATTTAGTGAATTGCATGTATTATGTGAATTTCTCGAGTTCCATGAATTCTTCGAATTTCATGAATTCTGTGAGTTCCTTGAATTTCGGAAATAACGTGAACTCCAGGAATTTCATGAATTCCGTGAATTTAATGAATTCCGCGAAATCCATGAATTCTGTAATATTTCTTGAATTCCATGAATTCCTTAGATTCCACGAACTCCGGGCGTTTCGTTACCTCCGAAAATTTCGTACACTCCGTGAATTCTATGAAATTAGTGAATTGCATGTATTCTGTGAATTTCATGAATTTCGTTCATTCCGTGAATTCCATGAATTCCGTGAATTCCTTGATTTCCACAAATTCAATTAATTCCTCGAGATCCATAAATTTCAAAAATTACCTGAATTCTACGAACTTCGTGAATTTCATGAATTCCATGAGTTTGTTGAATTCCAAGAATTCCGTGAATTCCATGATATATATGAATTTCATTAATTCCATGGATTCCATGAATTCCATGAATTCCTCAGATTCCACGAACTCCGGGAGTTTCGTTAACTCCGAAAATTTCGTACAATCCGTGAATTCTATGAATTTAGTGAATTGCATGTATTCTGTGAATTTCATGAATTTCATGAATTTCGTTCATTTCGTGAATTCCATGAATTCCGTGAATTCCTTGATTTCCACAAATTCAATTAATTCCTCAAATTCCTCGAGATCCATAAATTTCAAAAATTACCTGAATTCCACGAACTTCGTGAATTTCATGAATTCCGTGAGTTTGTTGAATTCCAAGAATTCCGTGAATTCCATAATATATGCGAATTTCTTGAATTCCATGAATTCGGTGAATTCCTTGAACCCCACAAATTTCTTTAATTCCTTGAATTCCTCGAGTTCCATGAATTTCAAAAATTCTGTGAAATCCGGGAATTTCATGAATTCCACAAATTGCATGCATTCCTTAAATTCTGTGAATTTCATAAATTCCGTGAACTTCATGAATACCATGTATTCCGTGGATATTGCGAGTTTCACGAATTCCGTGAGTTTCTTGAATTCCAAGAATTCCGTGAATTCCATGATATGGGTGAATTCCATGAATTCCATGGATTCCATGAATTCCGTGAATTCCATAATTCCGTGATTCGATGAATTCAGTAAATATTGTGAATTCCATGAATTCTTTGAATTTCTTGAATTCCATGGATTCCTTAGTTTCCACGAACTCCGGGAGCTT